>SZWC01014659.1:37687-48321 GCA_023375785.1 Penium margaritaceum
CATTCAGAACTTCACCCATTCAGAACTTCACCCATTTAGAACTTCTTCCATTCAGAACTTCACAAATTCAGAAATCCACACATTTAGAACTTCAACCATTCAGAACTCCACCCATGCAAAACTTCACCAATTCAGAACTTGACCCATTCAGAACTTCACCCATTCAGAACTCCACACATTCAGACCTTCACTCATTATGAATTTCACCCATTCAGAAATTCACCCATTCAGAACTTCACCCATTCAGAACTTCACCCATTCAGAGCTTCACACATTCAGAACTTCACATATGCAGAAGTTCACGCATTTGGAACTTCACCCATTTAGAACTACACATATTCAAAATGTCACACATTTAGAACTTCACCCATTCAGAACTTTACCCATTAAGAACTTTACCCATTCAGAATTTCACCCATTCAGAGCTCTCCCATTCAGAACTCCACCCATTCAGAACATAACATATTCAAAACTTCACCCATTTAGATCTTCATACATTTAGAAATTCGCAAATTCATAACTTCACCCTTACAGAACTTCACACATTCAGAACTTCACCCATTCGGAACTTCACCCATTTAGAACTTCTTCCATTCCGAACTTCACACATTCAGAAATCCACACATTTAGAACTTCAACCATTCAGAACTCCAACCATGCAAAACTTCATCAATTCAGAACTTGACCCATTCAGAACTTCACCCATTCAGAACTCCACACATTCAGACCTTCACTCATTCAGAATTTTACCCATTCAGAAATTCACCCATTCAGAATTTCACCCATTCAGAACTGCTCCCCTTCAGAACTTCATCCATTCAGAACTTCACCCATTCCAAACTTCACCCATTTAGAACTAAACCCATTCAGAACTTCACACATTCAGAACTTCACCCTATCAGAACATCATCCATTCATAACTTCACCTATTCAGAAATTAACCCATTCAGAACTAAACCCATTCAGAACTTCACACATTACGAACTTCACCCATTCAGAACTACACCCATTCAGAACTACACCCATTCAGAACTACACACATTACGAACTTCACCCATCCAGAACTATATCCATTCAGAACTTCACGCATTACAAACTTCACCCATTCAGAACTTCACCCATTCAGAACTACACCCATTCAGAACTACACACATTACGAACTTCACCCATCCAGAACTATATCCATTCAGAACTTCACGCATTACAAACTTCACCCATTCAGAACTTCACCCATTCATAACTTCACCTATTCAGAAATTCACCCATTCAGAACAAACCCCATTCAGAACTTCACCCATTCAAAACTTCACCCATACAGAACTTCATCCATTCAGAACCCCACCCATTAAGAACTTCACCCATTCAGAACTTCACCCATTCAAAACTTCACCCATTCAAAACTTCACCCATTCGGAACATAACACTTTTAGAACATCACATCTTCATAACTTCACCCTTTCTGAACTTCACACATTTAGAACTTCACCCATTCAGAACTTCACCCATTCAGAACTTCACCCATTCAGAACTTCAACCATTCAGAAATTCACATATTCAGAACTTCACCCATTAAAAACTTCACCCATTCATAACTCCACACATTCATAACCTCACCTATTCAGAACTTCACCCATTCAGAACTTCATCCATTCATAACTCCACACATTCAGAACTTCACCCATTCAGAACTTCATCCATTCATAACACCACACATTCAGAACTTTACCCATTCAGAACATCACACATTCAGAAATCCGAACATTTTAGATATTCGCCCATTCATAGCTTCACCCATTGAGAACTCTTCCCATAGAGAACTTTACCCATTCATCACTTTACCGATTCAGAACTTCACCCATTCAGAACTCCACACATTCAGAACTTCATCTATTCAGAACTTCACCCATTCAGAACTTCACCCATTCAGAGTTTTACCCATTCAGAACTTCACCAATTCAGAGCTTCGACCATTCAGAACTTCACCTATTCAGAACTCCACACATTTAGAACCTCACCCATTCACACTTTCACCCATTAAGAACTCCACTCATCCAGAACTCCACCAATTCAGAACTTCACCCATTCTGAACTTCACCCATTTAAATCTTCACACGTTCAGAACTTCACCTCTTCAGAACCTCACCCATTCAGAACTTCACCCATTCATGTCTCCAAACATTCATAACTTCACCCATTCAGGACTTCACCCACTCAGAACTTCACACATTCAGAACTTTACACATTCAGAACTTCACCCACGCAGAACTTCACACATTCAGAACTCCACACATATAGAACTTCACCCATTCAGAACCTCACCCATTCAGAACTTTACCCATTCAGAACTTGATCCATTCAGAAATGCAACCATTCCTAACTCCACACATTCAGAACTTCACCCATAAAGAACTTTACCCATTCAAAACTTCACCCATTCAGAACTTCACCCATTCAGATCTTCACCCATTCAGAACTTCACCAATTCAGAACTTCAACCATTCAGAACTTCATGTTGAAAAATTGCCCCTGCGCATGCCCAAGTGCGGCGCCGGGAGGCGCTGACAAGCCGCCAGAAAATGGAAACTCCGCTCCGGCGGATCTGGCGACTCGACATTTGCTCGGATCCTAAAATGGAGGATTGCCCCTGAAAGTTGATGAGTTGCTAAATCCGGTGGAAGTTGTTTTCGCCGGAATCGGACAATTATCAAGGGAGATATGGCTTTCCAAAGTTGGGGTATGTGCAGTGGCTCTGGGAGCCGGCTGCGACTCGAAATTCGGTCGATAATCGACCGGACCGAGTAACAAAAATACCATCTGGAGAAAATGCTCCGATAGGCCTGCCGAGGCGTCCGGTGGATGATCCACCTGATCCGGCGGATCATCCACCGGATCCATTAGTGCAGGTTGTTTCTGAGGGACAGCCAAAAATCTGGCTCGGCGTCCGAAACTCAGTAGTACGTTTTGTTACTCGAGGACTTAGTCAAAATTCTGATTGCAGGTCCGCGGACAGGTTTCGAACCTCGTCACACCCCATCACCAAACACGACCCAAAAGAGGGTAGGGTGCGTGGAAACAGTGCAGGAGATCCCCACACCATGTGCAATGGGATATGCGCCTTGGGAAAGGTGCTTTGCACGTGAACGAAGGCGCCACGGCGAGTGGCGGCGTCAGGCTTCTGTGGTGGGTGAGACCTGCGCTTCGGCAAGCATAACTTGAGCTACGCTTGGCCGAATCGCGCGCGGTTTGGTGCATTGGAAAGCTCATGACTAGCCCTTTAAATGTTGTGATCATATCCATGTTAAAAAACTAACGCAAAATGACGTTATTCCCTTCGCAAACTGACTTTCTCTAAATTCCTGCTCACATAGCGTGAAGCGACCAGAAAGCTCACGCTCAGTCTCAGATTTGCCCAAAACAGTAGACGTGAACCACTAGAGACAATCAGACAAACGTCAGGACCGCACCACGCGGATCTCATCCCGACAAAGGGTTATGGGCCTACGGGTCTGATAGCCTCCATCGTTCACGTCTTCCGCAGCGCACGGGATCGTCATCTTGGACGTCGCCGTGAAGTTCTGAGAACTCGTCGGAGTAGCAGCTGCGCACATGGCTCAGAAGGAGACGCAGCCCATTTAGAAGTATGCGGGCGGCCCAGGTTTTGGACTATGGAGGTGGCAGTTTGAACTGCACCTCTTGCATAAGGGGCTGGTGGACGTCATGTTGGGAAAGGAGGTGCTCATAGAGGCGACTGCTACGGACGCGAAGGAGCAGGCCTTCGAAAAGAAGAACACGGAGGCGCTCATGCTCCTGGTGTCCCGGACAGCCGAGTCGCAGTGGGGCTACTTCCAAGGCTGCAAGCTGGCAGCCGAAGCTTGGGAAAAGCTCTACGCCATCCACCAATCCAAGTCGCTCGCGAACAAAATCTTCGCGATGAAGCGACTCCTCACGGTGAGAATCGAGGAGAGAGATGATGTCATCTCCGCCATGCAGCAGATCGAGTCGCTCACCTCGCAATGCAATGACGTGGGGTGGAAGACCAACACGCAACTGCAGGCGATGGCCCTCCTCGTGGCCCTACCTGATAGTTGGGGCCCACTCATCACCATCCTTGGAGGATGGTCAGAGTACAAGCTCACCTATGGCGCGGTCGCAAAGTACATCCGCAACGAGGCGCAGTGCCGGAGCTGCGGGGAGTCCTCGTCTTCCTCATCGGCCCTCGTCACCAAAACACGCGGTGGCGGAAGCGGGGGCGGAGGAAGTGGCGGAAAGGGCGGCGGCAAGAAGGGCGCCAAGAAAGGTGCGTGCCGCAACTGCGGCAAGGAGGGCCATTGGGCCCGTGAGTGCCCGAAGGAGGCAAAGACCGGCGGCAAAAACAGCAAGGGCAGGTCGCTCCTCAACGGCAACAAGAATCACTTCCTCAAGAAGGCCAACAGGCGGTGCCTGGATTCCGGGTCCGAGGAGCAGACCCAAGTTGAAAAGGTGGGGTTCGTCACCTACGAGAAGTCCTCCAAGTCAATGGTGTTCGCAAACGACAAAGTCGAGCCGGCGGCCGGCCAAGGCGACGTGGAGGTGGAAGTCGTGGTGGGCGGTAAGAAGGAGCTGTGCACAATCCGTGATGTGCAGCACGTCCCCAGCCTGGCTGACATTTTGAGTTTCAGCCGCTTGACGGACAAGAGGTATGAGGTCCTCTTCCGTAGGAAAGGCGTAGTGGTGCGCATTGACGGCGACGGCGAGGTCGTGCTGGAGGCGAAGCGCGAGGGCGGTCTCTACATCGTGGAGACCAAGGTGGTCCCCGCGGCATCCGACGCAGCAGATTTGCAGGAGCGCATCGTCAACATGGCCAAGGGAGGAAGCGCTGATCTGGAGCTCTGGCACCGACGGTTGGGGCATTCGGTGCCCGCAACCGTTAAGGAGATGGCGAAGCGCGACATGGTGCGTGGCCTTGTCATCGACGGTACAGAGGCGGCAGCAGATGCAGCAGCGCACAAAAAGTGCGAGCCTTGCATTTTGGGCAAGGCGCGGCGCAAGCCATTCAACGAGAAAGCGGCTCGCGCAAAGGACCTGCTGGAGGGCGTGCACAGCGACGTGTGCGGACCGTTCAAAACGTCGTCAAACGGCGGCTTCAGATTCTTCGTCACCTTCATTGACGACTGCAGCAGGAAGCTCTACGTGTACTTCATGAAGCGGAAAAGCGAGGTCCTGGACCGGCTGAAGGAGTACGTCGCAGCGGTGGAGAGGCAGACTGGCCGGAAGGTCAGAGCGCTACGCAGCGACAATGGCGGAGAGTACATGGGCTGCAGCGGGTGGATGATGCAGCAGGGCATCAAGTGGGAACCCACTACGCCGTACTCGCCACAGTCCAACGGAGTGGCGGAGCGGGCGAACCAGACGTTGCTCAACATGGTGCGGACCATGCTTGTGGATGCGGGGTTGCCGCGAGGTTTCTGGGCGGAGGCTGTGCGTACAGCGAGCTACACCATCAACCTTACCCCAACAGCGGTGCTGAAGGGAAAGGGCGGCTGGAAGACGCCGCAGGAGGTTTGGAGCGGGCGCAAGCCATACGTGGCGCACCTGAAGGTGTTCGAGTGCAAGGCGCACGCGATGGTGCAGGCAGCGCAACGACGCGACAACGAGCTGGAACCGCGGGCAAAACCGTGCTTGTTCCTCGGCTACGAGAGCGCGCAAAAAGCGTACCGGCTCTTGGACCCGCGCACGCAAGAGATCATCCGTAGCCGTGACGCCGAGTTTGACGAGCAGCAGAGCTTCAGCAGCAGCAGCAACGACATGAGCGTCGGGAACACTCCAAAACAGGGGGAGTGGTTCCAGCTCCTTGACTACGAGGAGGAGCCGGCGGACGCGGCGGTCGATGATGCGGCGTCAGAGCGCGGCGGTGTAGCAAGTGCATCAGCTGACGCAGAGGACTCCGACGATGATGCAGCTGGGCAGGAGATCCGGCGGAATGATCCGTCGAAGGAGACACCACGGGTGACGAAGCGCGCACTCCCAGCGGAGTTCGCGTCGGGCGTCGGAGAAAAGTCCTTCGGATGCGCCGCTCGTCCGGTTGATGGTTCACCGGAGCGGGAAGAATCCTCGGGAAGCCGTCCGGTCGATGACTCACCAGAGCGGGTTGAGTCGGAAGGATCGTAGCAGAGCGACGAGATGCCAAGACTACAGCGCCGCAGCGGGAGGCAGCGGAGAGCGGAGAAGCGTTTTGATGCAGGCACCGGTCGATGGGTTGGTATGACGCGGTACATGCTGGCTGCATCAACGGAGCCGATGACCGTGCAAAAGGCGCTTGCGCGGCCCAAGGGAAAGAAGTGAGACGCCGCCATCAAGTCGGAGTTGACGTCCATTGCTGAAAACGACACGTGGCAGCTCGTTGACAGGCCGAAAGAAGCCAAGGTCATCGGCTCCAAGTGGGTCTTCAAGACCAAGTTCACAAAGGAAGGTGTGGTTGATAAGTACAAGGCGTGGCTCGTGGCGAAGGGGTATGCACAGCGTAAGGGCGAGCACTACGATGAGACGGATGCCCCCGTCGCCAAGTTCACAAGCATCCGGGCGATCCTTGCGGTGGCACCCCCGAAGGACATGGAGCTCCACCAAATGGACGTAAAGACGGCCTTCCTCAATGGCATCATTGACAAGGAAATCTACATGGAGGTGCCGGAGGGGGTGGAGGCGCCGGAGGACAAGGTGTGCAAGCTGCGGAAGTCCTTGTACGGGCTAAAACAATCGCCCCGGTGCTGGTACCAACAGATGGACAGCTTCATGGCACAACTCGGCTTCAAGCGCTGTGAGGCGGATCACAGTGTGTACGTGCGGTGTAGCAAGAAGCTCCATCAGATTGTCGCACTCTATGTGGACGATCTGGTCTTTTTTATCTCCTCAGACCTGCCGAGCCTACAGCAGCTGAAAGAGCAGCTGAGCAGCAGGTTCCAGATGTCGGACATGGGGGAGCTGGAGTTCTACCTCGGGGTGAGCATTACGCGGAACCGGAGGGCGCACACGCTTGAGCTGGGGCAGGCCAAATACGTGGCCGAGGTGCTGAAACGGTACGGCATGGAGGACTGCAAACCAGTGTGCATTCTTGTCTCCACGACCTATGAACTGAGTGCGACAATGGCGCCGCAAACAAAAGAAGAGCGGGAGGATATGGCAGGGGTGCCTTACCAATCGGCGGTGGGCAGCCTCATGTACGCCATGGTGGCGACTCGACCGGACCTGGCCTACCCGGTGGGCCAAGTGAGCAGGTATGTGGCCGATCCAGGGCCACTACACTAGCAGGCGTTCAAGCGCATTCTCCGCTACCTGCACGCGACGCGGCATGCGCGCCTGAGGTTCGACGGTAAGGGGCGGGCGGACCCTTTGCGTCTGGTCTGCTACACGGACGCAGACTACGCCGGGGATGTGGACAAGCGGAAGTCCACATCCGGCTACGTGTTTTTCCTCGCTGGTGCAGCCGTTTCGTGGTGCAGCAGGAAGGAGGACTGCGTCACCACCTCCACAGCGGAAGCTGAGTACATCGCGCTGGCCGAGGCGGTCAAGGAGGCGGTGTGGCTCCGCAGGTTCCTGGGGGAGCTGGGCGTGCCGCAGCTGGAGCCTTCGGTGGTGCACGAGGACAACACCGGCTCCATCTCGCTGACCAACAACGCGACGCAGCACAGGAGGACGAAGCACATTGACGTGCGACATGGTCGAGACGAGGCAGGTGGTGCTATAGCACTGAAGCACACACAGCATGCTTGCGGATTGCTTGACCAAAGCGCAACCCGCAGACCGGCACGCGATGAGCGTGGCCGGACTTGGGATGACCAGCTATGATGGGCTGGAGGACGCAGCGGAAGATGAGTCAGAGCAACCAGAAGCAGCGGGCATGGAAGGTGCAAGGGGGAGAATGTTGAAAAATTGCCCCTCAGCATGCCCAAGTGTGGCGCCAGGAGGCGCTGACGAGCCGCCAGAAAATGGAAACTCCGCTCCGACGGATCTGGCGACTCGACATTTGCTCGGATCCTAAAATGGAGGATTGCCCCTGAAAGTTGACAAGTCGCTGAATCCGGTGGAAGTTGTTTTCACCGGAATCGGACATTTATCAAGGGAGATGGCTTTCCAAAGTTGGGGTATGCGCAACGGCTCTGGGAGCCGGCTGCGACTCGAAATCCGGTCGATAATCGACCGGACCGAGTAACAAACATACCATCTGGAGAAAATGCTCCGACAGGCCTGCCGAGGCGTCTGGTGGATGATCCACCTGATCCAGCGGATCATCCACCGGATCCAGTAGTGCAGGTTGTTACTGAGGGACTTAGCCAAAAATCTGGCTCGGCGTCCGAAACTCAGTAGTACGTTTTGTTACTCGAGCACTTAGTCAAAATTCTGACTGCAGGTCCGCGGACAGGTTTCGAACCTCGTCACACCCCATCACCAAACACGACCCAAAAGAGGGTAGGGTGCATGGAAACAGTGCAGGAGATCCCCACACAATGTGCAATGGGATATGCACCTTGGGAAAGGCACTTCACACGTGAACGAAGGCGCCATGGCGAGTGGCGGCGTCAGGCTTCAGTGGTGGGTGAGACCTGCGCTTCGGCAAGCATAACATGAGCTACGCTTGGCCGAATTGCGCTTAGTTTGGTGCGTTGGAAATCTCATGACTAGCCTTATAAATGTTGTAATCATATCTATGTTCAAAAACTAACGCAAAATGACGTTATTCCCTTCGCAAACTGACTGTCCCTAAATTCCTTCTCACATAGCGTGAGGCGACCAGAAAGCTCACGCTCAGTCTCAGATTCGCCCAAAACAGTAGACGTGAACCACTAGAGACAATCAGACAAAGGTCAGGACCGCACCACCCGGATCTCATCCCGACACTTCACCCATTCAGAACTCAACCCATTGAAACCTTCACCTATTCAGAACTTCACATATTCAAAATTTCACCTAGTCAGAACTTTACACATTTAGAAATTCACATATTCATAACTTCACCCTTTCAGAACTTCACACTTTCAGAAGTTCACCAATACAGAAATTCACCCATTCAGAACTTTACCCATTCAGAACTTCACCCATTAAGAACTCCAGCTATTCACAACTTCACCCAAACCGAACTTCACCCTTTCAGGCCTTCACACATTCAGAATGTCACCCTTTCACAACTTCACACATTCAGAACTTCACCCATTCAGAACTTCACTCATTCAGAACTTTACCCATTCAAAACTTCACCCATTCAGAACTTCACCCATTCAGAACTTCACCCATTCAGAACTTCACCCATTAAGAACTCCACACATTCAGATCTTCACCCATTCAGAACTTCACCCATTCANCATTCAGAACTTCACACATTCAGAACTTCACCCATTCAGAACTTCATCCATTCAGAACGTCACACTTTCAGAACTTCACCCATTCAGAACTTCACCCATTCAGAACTTCACCCATTCCGAACTGCACACATTCAGAACTTCACTCATGCTGAACTTCGACCATTCAAAACTCCACATATTCAGAACTTCACCCATTCAGAACATGACCCATCCATAACTTCACCCATTCACAACTCAACTCATTCAGAGCTTCACCCATGCAGAACTTCACCCATTCAGAAGTTCACATATTCAAAACTTCAGCCATTCAGAATTTCGCACATTCAGAACATCACATATTCATTACTTTACCCATTCAGAACTTCACCTTTTCAGAACTTCACCCTTTCAGAACTTCACACATTCAGATCTTCACCCATTCAGAACTTCACCCATTCAGAACTTCATCCTTTCAAAACTATACACATTCCGAACTTCACCCATTTAGAACTTCACCCATGCATGACTTCACCCATGCAAAACTTCACCCATTCAGAACTTCATCCATTCAGAAATTCAACCTTTCAGCACTTCACTCATTCAGAACTTCACCCATTCAGAATTTCACCCTTTCCGAACTTCACGCTTTCAGAATTTCACACAATCAGAACTTTACACATTCATAACTTCATGTATTCAGCACTTCATCCATTCAGAACCTCACCCATTCAAAAATTCACCCATTCAGAACATCACCCATTCAGAACATCACCCATTCAGAACTTCACCCATTCAGAAATTCACCCATTCAGAACTTCACCCATTCAGAACTTCACCCATTCTGAACTTCAACCACTCCGAACAGCACACATTCAGAACTTCACCCATTCAGAAATTCACCCTTTCAGAACTTCACGCATTCAGAACTTCGCACATTCAGAACTTCAAACTTTCAGAACTTAACACATTCAGAACTCCACCATTTCAGAAAGTCACACATTCAGAACTTGAACCATTCAGAACTTCACCCATTCAGAACTTCACCCTTTAAGAAATTCATACATTCAGAACTTCGGCCATACAGAACTTCATTCCTATAGATCATCACCCATTCAAAGCTTCACCCATTCAGATCTTCACCCATTCAGATCTTCACCCATTCAAAACTTCGCCCATTCAGATCTTCACCCATTTAGAACTTCACCCTTTCACAACTTCATCCGTTCAGAACGTCACACGTTCAGAGCTTCACCCTTTCAGGACTTCAACCTTTCAGAAATTCACACATTCAGATCTTCACACATTCAGAACTTCACATATTCA
>SZWC01014659.1:48526-61638 GCA_023375785.1 Penium margaritaceum
CATTCAGAACTTCACCCATTCAGAACTTCACCCATTCAGAACTCCACACATTCAGAACTTCAACCATTCAAAACTTCACCCATTCAGAATTTCAGCCATTCAGAACTTCACCCATGCAGAGCTTCACACATTCAGAACTTCACCCATTCAGAACTCCACCCATTCAGAACTCCAAACATTCAGAACTTCAAACATTCAAAACTTCACCCATTCAGAAGTTCAGCCATTCAGAAACTCACCCATGCAGAGCTTCACACATTCAGAACTTCACCAATTCAACAGTTAACCCATTCAGAACTTCACCCATTCAGAACTTCACATATTGAAAACTTCACCCATTTAAGTTTTCACACATGAAGAACTTCTCCCATTCAGAACATTACCCATTCAGAACTCCACACATTCAGAACTTCACCCATTCAGAACTTCACACATTCAGAACTTCACCCATTCAAAACTTCACCCATTCAGAACTTCACCCATTTCAGAACTTCACCCATTCAGAACGTCAGCCATTCAGAACTTCACCCATTCAGAACTTCAGCCATTCAGAATTTCACCCATTCAGAACTTCATTCATTCAGAAAAGCACACATTCAGAACTTCACCCATTCAGAAAATCACCCATTCTGAACTTCAAGCTTTCAGAACTTCACGCATTCAGAACTTCACCCATTCAGAACTTCACCCTTTCAGAACATAACACATTCAGAACTTCACCCTTTCAGAAAATCACATATTCAGAACTACAACCATTGAGAACTTCACACATTCAGGACTTCACCCTTTAAGAACTTCACACATTCAGAACTTCACCCATTCAGAACTTCAACCATTTAGATTATCACCCATTCAGAGCTTCACCCATTCAGAACTTCACCCATTCAGAACTTCACCCATTCAAAACTTCACCCATACAGATCTTCACCCATTCAGAACTTCACCCTTTCACAACTTCACCCACTCAGAACATCACCCATTCAGAGCTTCACCCTTTCAGAATTGAACCCTTTCAGAACTTCACACATTCAGAACTTCACAGATTTAGACTTCACACATTCAGAACTTCACCCATTCAGAACATCTCACATTCAGAACTTCACCCATTCGGAACTTCACCCATTCAGACCTTCACCCATTCAGAACTTCAGCCATTGAGAACTTCACCAAAACAGAACTTCACCCTTTCAGTACATGGAATATTCAGAACTTCACCCTTTCAGAACTTCTTACGTTCAGAACTTCACCCACTGAGAACTTCACCCATTCATAACAACACCCTTTAAGAACTTTAGACATTCAGAAATTCATCCCTTCAGAACTTCAACCATTCCGATTATCACCCATTCAGAACTTCACCCATTCAAAACATCACCCACTCAGAACTTCACCCATTCAGAACTTCAGCCATTCCGAGCTTCATCCATTCCGAAGGTCAACCTTTCACAACTTCACCCATTCAGAACTTCACCCATTCAGAACTTCACCTATTCGAAACTTCACCCATTCAGATCTTCACCCATTCAGAACTTCACCCTTTAACGACTTCACCCATTCATAACTTCATCAATTCAGAGCATCACCCTTTCAGAGCTTCACCCTTTCAGAACTTCACACATTCAGAACTTCACACATTCAGAACTTCACACATTCAGACCTTCACCCATTCAGAACATCACACATTTAGAACTTCACCCATTCAGAACTTCACCCATTCAGAACTTCACCCATTCAGAACTTCAGCCATTCCGAGCTTCATCCATTCCGAAGGTCAACCTTTCACAACTTCACCCATTCAGAACTTCACCCATTCAGAACTCCACACATTCAGAACTTCACCCATTCAGAACTTCACCCTTTCAGAACTTCACACATTCAGAACTTCACCCATTCAGAACTTCACCCTTTCAGAACTTCACACATTCAGAACTTCACCCATTCAGAACTTCACCCTTTCAGAACTTCACACATTCAGAACTTCACCCATTCAGAACTTCACCCTTTCAGAACTTCACACATTCAGAACTTCACCCATTCAGAACTTCACCCATTCAGAACTTCACCTATTCAGAACTTCACCCATTCAGAACTTCATCCTTTCACAACTTCACACATTCAGAATGCCACCCATTCAGAACTTCACCCATTCAGAACTTCACGCATTCAAAACTTCGCCCATTCAGAACTTCACACATTCAGAACTTCATCCATTCAGAACTTTACCCATTCAGAATTTCACCCATTCAGAACTCCACCCATTCAGAACTTCACCCATTCAGAAATTCACCCATTCAGAACTTCACCTATTCAAAACATCATCCATTCAAAACTTCACCTATTCAGAACTTCACCCATTCAGAACAGCACACATTAAGAACTTCAACCATTCATAACTTCACCCATGCAGAACTTCAACCTTTCAGAACTTAACACATTCAGAACTTCACCCTTTCTGAAAAGCACATGTTCAGAACTTCAACCACTTAAATCTTCACCCATTCAGAACTTCACCCTTTAAGAACTTCACACATTCAGAACTTCACCCATTCAGAACTTCACCCTTTAGGTTATCACCCATTCAGAGCTTCATCCATTCAGAACTTCACCCATTCAGAACTTTACCCATGAAAACCCTATCCCATTCAGATCTTCACCCATTCAGAGCTTCACCCTTTCACAACTTCACCCATACAGAACTTCACCCATTCAGAGCGTCAACCTTTCAGAACTTCTCACATTCAGAATATCACACATTCAGAACTTCACCCATTCAGAACATCACACATTCAGAACTTCACCCATTCAGAACTTCACCCATTCAGAACTTCACCCATTCAGAACTTCACCCATTCAGAACATCACACATTCAGAACTTCACCCATTCAGAACTTCACCCATTCAGAACTTCACCCATTCAGAACTTCTGCCATTCAGAGCTTCACCCAAACAGAACTTCAACCTTTCAGGAATTCACACATTCAGAACTTCACCCATTCAGAACATCACCCATTCGGAACATCACCCTTTCCGAACTTAAGACATTGGGATTTTCAACCATTCAGAACCTCACCAATTCCGATTTTCACACATTCAGAACTTAAACCATTCAGAACTTTACCGATTCAAAACTTCACCCATTCGGAACGTCACCCATTCAGAACTTCACCCATTCAGAACTTCATCCATTCAGAAGGTCACCCTTTCAGACCTTCACCCATTCATAACGTCACCCATTCAGAACTTCACCTATTCAGAACTTCACCCATACAGAACTTCATCCTTTCACAACTTCACACATTCAGAACTCCACCCATCCAGGACTTCACCCTTTCAGAACGCCACGCTTTCAGAACTTCACCTATTCAGAACTTCACACATTCAGAACTTCACCCATTCAGAACTTCACCCATTCATTATTTCACCCATTCAGAACTTCACCCATTCAAAACTTCACCCGTTTAGAACTTCACCCATTCAGAACCTCACCCATTGAGAACTTCACCCATTCAGAACAGCACACATTCAGAACTTCACCCATTAAGATCTTCACCCATTTAGAATCTCACCCTTTCAGAACTTCACGCATTCAGAACTTCACCCTTTCGGAACTTAACACATTCAGAACTTCACCCTTTCAGAAAATCACATATTCAGAACTTCAACCTTTGAAAACTTCACCCATTCAAAACTTCACCCTTTCAGAAATTCACCCATTTAGATTATCAGCCAGTCAGAGCTTCACCCATTCAGAACTTCACCCATTCAGAACTTCACCCATTCAAAACATCACCCATTTAGATCTTCACCCATTCAGAACTTCACCTTTTCACAACTTCACCCATTCAGAACTTCACCCATTCAGAGCTTCACCCTTTCAGAAATTCACACATTCAGAACTTCACACATTAAGAACTGCACACATTCAGAACTTCATCCATTCAGAACATCACACATTAAGAACTTCACCCATTCAGAACTTCACCCATTCAGAACTTCAGCCATTCAGAACTTCACCCAAACAGAATTTAACCCTTTCAGGACATAACATATTGAGACCTACACCCTTTCAGAACGTCTCACATTCAGAACATCACCCATTCAGAACTTCACCCATTCAGAACGTCACCCTTTCAGAACTTTAGACATTCAAAACTTCACCCATTCAGAACTTCACCCTTTCCGATTATCACCCATTCAGAACTTCAGCCATTCAGGAATTAACACATTAAGAACTTCACCCATTCAGAACTTCACCCATGCAGAACTTTACCCATTCAGAACTTCATCCAATAAGAAGGTCACCCTTTCATGAATTCACCGATGCAGAACTTCACCCATTCAGAACTTCACCTATTCAAAACTTCACCCATTCAGATCTTCACCCATTCAGAGCTTCACCCTTTCACAACTTCACCCATTCAGAACTTCACCCATTCAGAACTGCACCCATTCAGAACTTCACCCATTCAGAACTTCATCCTTTCACAACTTCATACATGCAGAACTTCACCCATTCAGAACTTCACCCATTCAGAACTGCACCCATTCAGAACTTCACCCATTCAGAACTTCATCCTTTCACAACTTCATACATGCAGAACTTCACCCATTCAGAACTTCACCCATTCAGAACTGCACCCATTCAGAACTTCACCCATTCAGAACTTCATCCTTTCACAACTTCATACATGCAGAACTTCACCCATTCAGAACTTCACCCATTCAGAACTGCACCCATTCAGAACTTCACCCATTCAGAACTTCATCCTTTCACAACTTCATACATGCAGAACTTCACCCATTCAGAACTTCACCCATTCAGAACTGCACCCATTCAGAACTTCACCCATTCAGAACTTCATCCTTTCACAACTTCATACATGCAGAACTTCACCCATTCAGAACTTCACCCATTCAGAACTGCACCCATTCAGAACTTCACCCATTCAGAACTTCATCCTTTCACAACTTCATACATGCAGAACTTCACCCATTCAGAACTTCACCCATTCAGAACAGCACACATTCAGAACTTCACCCATTCAGAACTTCACCCATTCAGAACTTCACCCTTTCAGAACTTCACGCATTCAGAACTTCACCCATTCATAACTTCACCCTTTCAGAACTTAACACATCCAGAACTTCACCCTTTCAAAAGATCACATATTCAGAACCTCAACCGTTGAAAACTTCACCCATTCAGAACTTCACCCATTAAGAAATTCACACATACAGAACTTCACCCATTCAGAACTTCACCCATTTAGATTATCACCCATTCAGAGCTTCACCCATTCAGAAGTTCACCCATTAAGAACTTTACCCATTCAAAACTTCACCCATTCAGATCTTCACCCATTCAGAGCTGCACCCTTTCACAACTTCACCCATTCAGAAAATCACCCATTCAGAACTTCAGGCTTTCAGAACTTCACACATTCAGGACTTCACACATTCAGAACACACCCATACAGAACTTCATCCATTCATAACTTACACCATTCAGAAATCGTCCAATTCAGAACTTCACCCATTCAGAACGTCACCCAGTTAGAACTTCAAACATTCAGAACATCACATATTCATTACTTCACCCATTCATAACTTCACCTTTTCAGAATTTCACCCTTTCAGAACTTCACACATTCAAAAATTCATCCATTCAAAACTGCACCCATTCAGAACTTCATCCTTTCACAACTTCACACATTCAGAACTTCACCCATTCAGAACTTTAACCTTTCAGAACATCACCCATTCAGAACTTCACCCATTCAGAACTTCACCCTTTCAGAACTTCACCCTTTCAGAATTCTACACATGCAGAACTTCACACATTCAGAACTTCACACATTCAGAACTTCACCCATTCAGAACTTCACCTATTCTGAAATTCACCCATTCAGAACTTCACCCATTCAGAACTTCACCCATTCAGAACAGCACACATTCAGAAGTTCACCCATTCAGAACTTCACCCATTCAGAACTTCACGCTTTCAGAATATTACGCATTCAGAACTTCACCCATTCAGAACTTCACCCTTTCAGAACTTAACACATTCAGAACTTCACCGTTTCAGAAAATCACATATTCAGAACTTCAGCCATTCAGAACTTCAACCTTTGAGAAGTTCACACATTCAGATCTTCACCCATTCAGAACTTCACCCATAAAGATTATCACCCATTCAGAGCTTCACCCATTCAGACCTTCACCCATTAAGAACTTCACCCATTCAGAACTTCACCCATAAAGATTATCACCCATTCAGAGCTTCACCCATTCAGACCTTCACCCATTAAGAACTTCACCCATTAAAAACTTCACCCATTCAGGTCTTCACCCATTCAGAACTTCACCCTTTCACAACTTCACCCATTCCGCACTTCACCCATTCAGAGCTTCAACCTCTCAGAACTTCACCCTTTCAGAACTTCACACATTCAGAACTACACACATTCAGAACTTCACACATTCAGATCTTCACCCATTCAGAAAATCACACATTTAGTACTTCAACTATTCAGAACTTTACCCATTAAAAACTTCACCCATTCAGAACTTCAGCCATTGAGCACTTCACCCAAACAGAACTTAACCCTTTCAGGACGTCAAACATTCAGAACTTCACCCTTTCAGAACTTCACAAATTCAGAACTTCACCAATTCAGAACTTCACCCATTCAGAACTTCACCCTTTCAGAACTTTAGACATTCAGAACTTCACCCATTCAGAACTTCACCAATTCCGATTACCACCCATTCAGAACTTCACCCATTCAGAACTTTACCCATTCAAAACTTCACCCATTCCGAACTTCAGCCATTCAGAACTTCACCCATTCAGAACATCATCCATTCAGCAAGTCAACCTTTCAGAATTTCACTCATTCAGAACTTCACCCATTCAAAACATCACCTATTCAGAAATTCACACATTCAGAATTTCACCCATTACGAAATTCAATTTTTCTGAACTTAACCCATTCAGAAATCCACACATTGAGAACTTCACCTATCCAGAACTTCACCCATTCATAACTTCACCCATTCAGAACTCCACCCATTCAGAACTTCACCCATTCAGAACTTCACATATTCACAACTTCACCCATTCAGAACTTCACGCATTCAGAACATCACATATTCATTACATCACCTTTTCGGAACTTCACCCTTTCAGAACTTCACACATTAAGAACTTCACCCATTCAGAACTTCACCCATTCAGAACTTCATCCTTTCACAAATTCATACATGCAGAACTTCACCCATTAAGAACTTCACCCATTATGAACTTCATCCATTCAGAACTTCAACCTTTCATAACTTCACCTATTCAGAACTTGATCCTTTCAGAACTTCAACCATTCAGAAAATAGCCCATTCAGAACTTCTCCCATTCAGAACTTCACCCATTCAGAACTTCACATATTCAGAACTTCACACATTACGGACTTCACCCATTCAGAACTTCACCCATTCAGAACTTTACCCTTTAAGAACTTCACACATTCAGAGCATTCACCCTTTCAGAAAATCACACATTCAGAACTTCAACCATTCAGAACTTCACCGATTCAGAACTTCTCCCTTTAAGAACTTCACACATTCAGAACTTCACCCATTTAGATTATCACGCATTCAGAGCTTCACCCATTCAGAACTTCACCCATTCAAAACTTCACCCATTCAGAACTTCACCCATTCAGATCTTCACCCATTCAGAACTTCACCCTTTCACAACTTCACCCATTCAGAACTTCACCCATTCAGAGCTTCACCCTTTCAGAACTTAGGCCTTTCAGAACTCCACTCATTCAGACCTTCACACATTCAGAACTTCACATATTCATAACTTCACCCATTTATAAAATCATGCATTCAGAACTTCACCCATTCAGAACTTAACCCATTCATAACTTCACCCATTCAGAACCTCAGCCATTCAGAACTTCACCCAAACAGAACTACACCCTTTCAGGACTTCACACATTCCGAACTTCACACATTCAGAACTTCACCCATACCGAACTTCACCCTTTCAGATATTTAGACATTCAGAACTTCACCCATTCCGATCATCACCCATTCAGAACTTCCCTCATTCAGAACTTAACCCATTCAAAACTTCACCCATTCAGAACTTCACCTATTCAGAACTTCAACAATGCAGAACTTCACCCATTCAGAACAGCACACATTCAGAACTTCACTCATTCAGAACTTCACACATTCAGAAATTTACCCTTTCAAAACTTAATGCATTCAGAACTTCACCCATTTAGAACTTCATCCTCTCAGAACTTCACCCTTTTAGAAAATCACATATTCAGAAATTCAACCATTGAGAACTTCACCCATTCAGAACTTCACCCTTTAAGAACTTCACAGATGCAGAACTTCACCCATTCAGAACTTCAACCATTTAGATTATCACCAATTCAGAGCTTCACCCATTCAGAACTTCAACCATTTAGATTATCACCAATTCAGAGCTTCACCCATTCAGAACTTCACCCATTCAGAACTTCACCCATACAAAACATCACCCATTCAGATCTTCACCCATTCAGAACTTCACCCATTTAGATTATCACCCATTGAGAGCTTCACCCATTCAGACCTAAACCCATTCAGAACTTCACCTATTCAAAACTTCACCCATTCAGATCTTCACCCATTCAGAAGTTCACCCTTTCACAACTTCATCCATTGCAAACTTCACCCATTCAGAGCTTCACCCTTTCAGAACTTCAACCTTTCAGAACTTCACACATTCAGAACTACATACATTCAGAACTTCACACATTCAGAACTTCACCCATTCAGAACATCACACATTCAGAACTCCACGCATTAAGACCTTAACCCATTAAAAACTTCACCCATTCAGACCTTTAGCCATTCAGAACTTCACCCAAACAGAACTTCACCCTTACAGGACCTCACACATTCAGAACGTCATCCTGTCAGAACATCACACATTCAGAACTTCACCCATTCAGAACTTCACCAATTCCGAACATTAGACATTCAGAGCTTCACCCATTCAGAACTTCACCCATTCCAATTATCACCCATTCAGAACTTCACCCATTCAGAAATTCACCCATTCAGAACTTAACCCATTAAGAACTTCACCCATTCAGAACTTTACCCATTCAGAACTTCATCCATTCAGTACGTCACCCTTTCAGAACTTCACCCATTAAGAACTTCACCAATTCAAAACGTCACCTATTCAGAACTTCAGACATTCAGAACGTCACCCATTAAAAACTTCACCCATTCTGTACTTCAGCCATTCAGAATTCCACACATTCAGAACTTCACCCATTCAGAACTTCACCCATTCATATCTTCACCCATTCAGAACTCCACCCATTCAGAACTTCACCCATTCAGCACTTCACCCATTCAGAGCTTCACATATTCAGAACTTCACCCATTCAGAACTCCACACATTCAGAACATCACATATTCATTACATCACCCATTCATAACTTCACCCTTTCAGAACTTCACACATTATGAACTTCACCCATTCAGAACTTCATCCTTTCACAATTTCATACATGCAGAACTTCAATCATTCATAACTTCACACATTCAGAACTTCACCCATTCAGAACTTCATCCTTTCACAATTTCATACATGCAGAACTTCAATCATTCATAACTTCACACATTCAGAATTTCACCCATTCACACCTTCACCCATTCAGAACTCCACCCATTCAGAACTTCAACCATTCAAAACTTCATCCATTCAGAACGTCATCCATTCAGAACTTCAACCTTTCAGAACATCACCAATTCAGAACTTCACCCTTTCAGAACTTCACCCTTTCAGAGCTTCACCCATTCAGAAATTTGCCCATTCAGAGTTTCTCCCATTCAGAACTTCACCCATTCAGAACTTCACACATTCAGAACTATACGCATTGAGCACTTCACCCATTCAAAACTTTACCCATTTAGAAATTCGCCCATTAAGCTCTTCTCCTATTCAGAACATCACCCATTGAGATCTTCACTCATTCAGAACATCACCCATTCAGAACTTTACCCATTCTGAACTTCACCCATTCAGAACAGCACACATTCAGAACTTCACCCATTCAGACCTTCACCCATTCAGAACTTCACCCTTTGAGAACTTCACGCATTCAGAACTTCACCCATTGAGATATTTACCCTTTAAGAACTTCAAACATTCAGAACTTCACCCTTACACAACTTAACACATTCAGAACTTCATACATACAGAACTAAACCCATTCCGAAATTCATCCATTCAGAATTTCACCCAAACAGAACCTCACCCTTTCAGGCATTTACACATTCAGAACATCACACATTCAGAACTTCACCCTCTCCGAACTTCACACATTCAGAAATTCACCCATTCAGAACTTCACCCATTCTGAACTTCACCCTTTCAGAAATTTAGACATTCAGAACTTCACCCATTCCGATTATCACCCATTCAGAACTTCACCCATTCAGAGCTTTACCCATTCAAAACTTCACCCTTTCAGAACCTCACCCATTCAGAACTTCATCCATTCAGAACTTCATCCATTCAGAACTTCACCCTTTCAGAACTTCACCCATTCAGAACTTCATCCATTCAGAACATCACTTATTCAGAACTTCACCAATTCAGAACTTCACCCATTCAGAACAGCACACATTCAGAACTTCACCCATTCAGAACATCACCCATTCAGAACTTCACCCTTTCAGAACTTCAAGCATTCAGAACTTCACCCATTCAGAACTTCACCCATTCAGAACTGAACACATTCAGAACTTTACCCTTTCAAAAAATCATATACTCAGAAAGTAAACCATTGAGAACTCCACCCATTCAGAACTTCACCCTTTAAGAACTTCACACATGCAGAACTTCACCCATAAAAAACTTCACCCATTCAGATCTTCAGCCATTCAGAACATCAACCTTTTACAACTTCACCCATTCAGAACATCACCCATTCAGAGCTTCACCCTTTCAGAACTTCACCCTTTCAGAAGTTCACATATTCAAAACCTCACACATTAAGAACTTCGCACATTCAGAACTTCACCCATTCATAACATCACACATTCAGAACTTCACCCATTCAGAACTTCACCCGTTCAGAACTTCACCCAAACAGAACATCACGCTTTCAGGAATTCACATATTCAGAACTTCACCCTTTCAGAACTTCTTACATTAAGAACTTCACCCATTCAAAACTTCACCCATTTAGAACTTTAATCTTTCAGAACAATAGACATTCAGAACTTCACCCATTCAGAATTTCACCCATTCCGCTTATCACCCATTCAGAACTTCACCCATTCAGAAATTTACACATTCAAAACTCACCCCATGCAGAAATTCACCCATTCAGAACTTCACCCATTCAGAACTTCACCCATTCAGAAATTTACACATTCAAAACTCACCCCATGCAGAAATTCACCCATTCAGAACTTCACCCATTCAGAACTTCATCCATTCAGAACGTCACCCTTTCAGAACTTCACCCATTCAGAAATTAGCCCATTCAGAACTTCACCTATTCAGAACTTCACCCATTCAGAACTTCATCCTTTCACAACATCACACATTCAGAACTCCACCCATTCACAACTTCACCCATTCAGAACTTCACGCATTCAGATATTCACCCATTCAGAACTTCACCCATTCAAAACATCAGCCATTCAGAACTTCACCCATTCAGAACTTCACCCATTCAGAAGTTCACCCGTTCAGAACTTCACGAATTCAGAACTTCACCCATTCAGAACTTCACCCATTCAGAACTTCACCCATTCAGAACCTCACCCATTAAGAACTTCACCCATTCAGAACTTCACCCATTCAGAACAGCACACATTCAGAACTTCACCCATTAAGAACTTCACCCATTCAGAACTTCACCCTTTCAGAACTTCACGCCTTCAGAACTTCACCCATTCAGAACTTCACCATATCAGAACTTCACACATTCAGAACTTCACCCATTCAGAACTTCACCCATTCAGAACTTCACCCTTTCAGAACTTCACGCCTTCAGAACTTCACCCATTCAGAACTTCACCATATCAGAACTTCACACATTGCAAACTTCACCCTTTCAAAACTTAACACATTCAGAACTTCATCCTTTCAGAAAATCACACATTCAGAACTTCACCGATTCAGAAATTCACCCATTCAGAACTTCACCCTTTAAGAACGTTACACATTTAGAACTTCACCCATTCAGATTTTCACCCATTCAGATTTTCACCCATTCAGAGCTTCACCCATTCAGAACGTCACCCATTCAAAACTTCACCAATTCAAAACTTCACCCATTCAGATCTTCACCCATTCAGAACTTCTCCCTTTCAGAACTTCACCCATTCAGAACTTCAAACATTCAGAACTTCACCCATTCAGAACTTCAATTATTCAGAACTTAACCCATTCAGAACTCCACCAATTCAGAACTTCACCCATTCAGAACTTCACCCATTCAGAGCTTCACATATTCAAAACTTCACCAAATCATAACATCAAACATTCAGAACAACACATATTCATTTCTTCACCCATTCAGAACTTCACCTTTTCAGAAATTCACCTTTTCAGAACTTCACAAATTCAGAACTTCGCCCATTCACAACTTCACCCATTCGGAAATTCATCCTGTCACAACTTAACACATTCAGAACTTCACCCATTCAGGACTTCAACCTTTCAGAACTTCAACCATTCAGAACTTCACCCATTCAGAACTTCACCCTTTCAAAACTTCACCCTTTCAGAAAATCAAACATTCAGAACTTCACACATTCAGAACTTCACAGATTCAGAATTTCACCCATTCAGAACTTCACCCATTCTGAAATTCACCCATTCAGAACCTCACCCATTCAGAAGTTCACCCATTCAGAATTGCACACATTCAGAAGTTCACCCATTCAGAAATTCAACCATTCAGCACTTCACGCTTTTAGAACTTCACGCATTCAGAACTTCACCCATTGAGAACTTCACCCTTTCAGAACTTAACACATTCAGAACTTCACCCTTTCACAAAATCACATATTCAGAA
>SZWC01014660.1:0-53249 GCA_023375785.1 Penium margaritaceum
TATGCACCCCTTAGGTGGTTCGCCACACTTTAGGGCGAACCGCAGTCTGGGGAGCGAGGGCGACCCGATAGGGGTCACACTCGCTCCCCCGTCAAGCTCACTTTTCACTTCGTCAAACGCAATTTCAACTCTCGATCTCCCTCCTCGATCTCCTCGTCTAACTCCTCGATCCCACCCTCTCAACTCTCGAGAGCGAACCCCCTCACAGCTCTCGAGAGCTCTCCCCCCTCACAGGCTTCGAGAGCCCTCCGCGTCTCTCACAACAAAAGCGGGACAGTTAGTCCCGCGACTAACTCCCGACATCTTCCACCACCCGCCTCCTCCACTCTCCTCCGCCTGTCCCTCCCCGCTGACCTCACCATCATCAACAGAATATGCACAAAGGTTATGCACAGATTTCATGCACAAATTTTATGCACAACGTTTATGCACAAAGTTTGTGCACAAATATTTTTGCACAAATTTTATGCAAAAGGTTTATGCAAAACGTTTTTGCACAATTTTCATGCACAAAGTTTACGCACACAATGTTTGCAAAACGTTTCTACGCAAAGTTTATGCACAACGTCTATGCACAAAGTTTATGCACAAAAACTATGAACAAAGTTTATAGACAGGGTTTATGCACAAATTTTATGGACAACGATTATGCACGTGTATGCAAAAGGTTTGTGCACAAGGTTTATGCACAAATTGTATGCACAAGGTTTATGGAAATTTTTAAGCACAAAGTTTGTGCACAATTTTCATTCACAAAGTTTATACAAAAAGTTTATGCACAACGTTTATGCACAATTTTTATGCACGACCTTTATGCACAACGTTTATGCACCAAGTTTATGCACAAAGTTTATGCACAAAGTTTCAGCACAACGTTTATGCACAAATTTTATGGACAAAGTTTATGCACAAAGTTTATGCACAAAGTTTATGCACACAAGTCATGCACAAAGTTTTTGCACTAAATTTATACACAAAGGTTATGCACAAAGTATATGCACAATGTTTATGCACAACGTTTATGCACAAAATGTTTGCACAAAGTTTATGCTTAAAGTTTATGCATGGAGTTTACGGACAATGTTTATGCACAACGTTTATGCAAAACAACTTTGTACAAAGTTTATGCACAAAGTTTTTGCACAACGTATCTGCACAAAGTTTATGCAAAAATTTTATGCACAACGTTTATGGGCAATGTTAATGCACAAAAATGATCCAAAAAGTGTTTGCACAAAGTTTATGTGCAACGTTAATCCACAAGTTTTCTGTGCAAATTCTATGCACAAAGTTTATGCACAAAGTTCATGCACAAGGTTTATGCACAAATTTTATGCACACAGTTCATGCACAAGATTTATGCACAACATTAATGCACAAGTTTTATGCACAAATTTTATGCACAAAGTTTATGCACAAGGTTTATGCACAAGGTTTGTGCACAACGTTAATGCACAACATTAATGCACAAATTGTATGCACAATGTTTATGCACAAAATCATGGACAACTTTTGTGCACAACGTTTATGCACAACAGTTGTGCACAAAGTATATGCAGAAAGTTTATGCACAAAGGTTATGCGCAAAGTTGATGCAGAAAGTTAATGCCCGAAGTTTATGCACAAAGTTTATGCAGAAATTTTATGGACAAAGTTTATGCACAATTTCTAAGCACAAAGTCTAAGTACAAAGTTTATCTACAAAGTTCATGCACAAAGTTTATGCACAAACGTTTTGAACAAAGTTTATGCACAAAGGTTATGTGCAAAGTTTATGTACAAAGTTTATGCGCAACGTTGATGCACAAACATTGTGCACAATGTTTATGCACAGATTGTTTGCACAAAGTTATGCATAAAATTTGTCCACAAAGTTTATGCACAAAGGTTTTGCACAAAGTTTTTGCACAAAGATTATGCACAACGTTTATGCACAAATCTTATGCACAAAGTTTACGCACAAAGTTTATACACAATGTTTATGCACAACGTTTATGCAAAAACATTATGCATAACATTTATGCACAACGTCTGTGCAAGCGTTTTTTGCACAAAATCTATACCTAACGTTTATGCACAAAGTTTATGACCAAAGTTTATGCACAAGAGATTATGCGCAAAGTTTATGCACAAAGTTTATGAACAAAGTTTTTTAACAAAGTTCATGCACACTTTCTATGCACAAATTTTCTGCACAAAGTTTATGCATAACGTTTATGCACAACGTTTATGCCCAAAGTTTATGCACAAAGTTTATGCACAAAGTTTATGCACAAAGTTTGTGCACAAAGTTTGTGCACAACGTTTGTGCACAAAGTTGATGCACAAAACTTATGCACAAAATTAATGCACAATGTCTATGCAGAACGTCTATGCACAAAGTTTATGCACAAAGTTTATTCACAAGGATTATACATAACATTTCTGGACAAAGTTTATGCACAACGTTTATGCACAGAAGTTAAGGACAGCGTTTATGCACAAATTGTATGCACAAGGCTTACACACAACATTTATGTAGCAAGTTTACGAGCAAAATTTTAGCATAACGTTTGTGCACAATGTCTATGCATAAAGTTTATGCAAAACGTTTATACACAAAGTTTATGCAGAAATTTTATGACCAAAGTTTATGCACAACGTTTATACACAGAACGTATGCACAAAGTTCATGCACAAAGTTTCTGCACAAAGTTTCTGCACAAAGTTTATGCACACAATTTATGCAGAAAGTTTATGCACAATTTTTATGTACAAAATGTATGCACAAAGTTCGTGCAAAATTTTATGCACAAAGGTTATTCACAAAGTTTATGCACAAATTTTATGCAAAACATTTATGCAAAAACGTTATGCACAACGTTTATGCACAAAACATATGCACAAGGTATAGGTACAAATTTTATGCACAAAGGTTATGCAAAACGTTTGTGCACAAAGTTTATGCACAAAGTTTATGCACAAAGTTTATGCACAAGGTT
Organism: Penium margaritaceum; assembly: GCA_023375785.1. Taxonomy (NCBI): domain Eukaryota; kingdom Viridiplantae; phylum Streptophyta; class Zygnematophyceae; order Desmidiales; family Peniaceae; genus Penium; species Penium margaritaceum. The sequence continues at coordinate 2,982 of SZWC01014660.1, forward strand.
TTTGTACTAGTTTTCTGCACAAACGTTCTGCACATAATTTACGCACAAAGTTCGTGCACAACGTTTATGCACAAAGTATATGAACAAAGTTTCTGCACAAAGTTTCTGCAAAGAGTTTCTGCATAGAGTTTATGCACAAAGTTCATGCACAACATTTATGCAGAAAGTTTATGCACAAAGTTTATGCCCAAACTTTCTGCACAAAGTTTATGCACAGCATTTATGCACAACGTTTATGCACAAATATTTTGCACAAAGTTTATGCAGAAAGTCTATGAAAACCTTTTATGCATAAAGCTTATGCACAAAAATTATGCACAAAGGTTATGCACAATGCTTATGAAGACAGTTGATGCACAAAGTTTATGCACAAATTATGCAGAAAGTTTCTGAACAACGTTTGTGCACAAAGTTAATTCATAAACTTTATGCACAAAATTTATGGACAACGTTTATGCTCAGAAGTTAAGCAAAACGTTTATACAAAACTTTTATGCACAAAGTGTATGCACAAATTATGCAAAATGTTTCTGCACAAAGTTTGTACAAAGTTTATGCACAAACTTTATGCACAAAGTTTATGCACAAAGTTTATTCCCAAATTTATGGTCAAAGTTTATGCACAAGTTTTCTGCAAAACGTTCATCTAGAAAGTTTCTGCACAAACCTTATGCACAGAATTGATGCACAAAGTTCATGCACAACATTTATGCATAAACTTTATGCACAAGGCTTATGCAAAACGTTTATGTTAAAACTTCATGCACAACTTTTTTGCACACAGTTTATGCAAAACATTTATCCACAAAGTTTATGCATAAAGATTATGCACAATTTCTATGCACAAAATGTATGCACAAAGTTAATGCGCAAAGTTTATGCACAAATTTTCTGCACAACGTTAATGCAAAACGTTTATGCACAAAGTTTCTGCAACAAGGTTATGCACAAAGTTTATGCACAACACATATGCACAAAGTTTATACACAAAGTTTATGCACAAAGTTTATGCAGAACATTTATGCACAAAGTTAATGCACAAAGGTTATGCACAAAGTTTATGCACAATGTTTATGCACAAAGTTTTTGCACAATGTTTACGCACAAAATTCATGCACAACACTTGTTCACAAATTTTATGCATACATTTTATGCAGAATGTTTATGCACAAAGTTGATGCAAAAATCTTATGCACAACGTTTATGAACAAAGTTTATGCACATTGTTTATGCACAAAGTTTATGCACAAAGATTATGCACAAAGTTCATGCACAAAGTTTGTGCACAACGTTTGTGCATAAAGTTTATGCACAAAGTTTGTGAAAAAATACAATGCACGAAGATTATGCACAATATTTATGCACATGGTTTAAGCACAAAGTTTATGCACAACGTTTATGCACAAAGTGTATGCACAAAGTTCATGCAGAAAGTTTCTTCACAACGTTTTTGCAGAACGTTTATGCACAGAGTTAATGTACAAAGTTTATGCACAGAGTTTATGCACAAAGTTTATGCACAAATTTAATGCACAAAATTTATGAACAACGTTTATGCGCACCGTTTACGCACAGAGTTTATGCACAAAATTTTCTCCACAACTTTTATACACATTGTTTATGCACAAATTCCATGCACAAAGTTTTTGGAAAAGGTTTATGCACAAAGTTTATGCACAACTTTTATGCACAAAGTTTATGTAGAAAGTTTATGCACAACATTTATGCACAAATTTAATGCACAAATCCTATGCATAAAGTTTATACACAACGTTTATGCACAGATTTTATGTACAAAGTTTATGCCAAAAGTTTCTTCTCAACGTCTGTGCACAAATTGTATGCACGAAGTTTATGCACAAAGTTCATACACAAAGTTTGTGCAGAAGGGTCATGCACAATGTTTATGCACAACATTTATGCGCAAATTGTATGTACAAAGTTTCTGCACAAAGTTTATGCAGAAAGTTTATGCACAAGGCTTATGTAGAATGTTTTTGCACAACTTTTATACCCAAATGTTTTGCACAAAGTTTATGCACAAAGTTTATGCACAAATGTTATGCACAAAGCTTATGCACGAAGTTTATGCACAACGTTTATGCACACAGTTGATGCACAAAGTTTATGCACAATGTTTGTGCACAAGGTTCGTGCACAACGTATATGCACAACTTTCATGCACAAAGTTTAAGGACATCATTTATGCACAAAACGTATGCACAAAGTTTATTCAAAACGATTATGCACAAACTTTCATGCACAAAGTTTATACACAAAGTCGATGCAAAACATTTATGCACTGATTTTATGCATAAAGGTTTTGCACAAAGTTTATGCACAAAGTTTATGCACAAAATGTATGCACAATGTTAATGCAGAAAGTTTTTGCGCATTGTTCATGCACCGAATTTTTGCACAAAGTTCATGCACAACATTTATGTGCAAAAGTTTTGCACATAGTTTATGCAAATGGTTTTTGCAAATCTTTTATGTGCTACGTTAATGCACAAAGTTTATGCACAATGCTTATGTACAAGTTTATGCACAACGTTTATGCACAAAGTTTCTGCATAACGTTTCTACAAACATTTTATGCACAGAATTTATGTACAAAGTTCATGCGCAACGTTTATGCACAACGTTTATGCACAAATTTTATGCAAAAAGTTCATGAAAAACGTTTATGCACAAAGGTTAAGCACAAATGTTCTGCACAATGGTTGTGCCAAACGTTTCTGAACAAATTTATGCACAATGTTCATGCACAACATTTGTATACAAATTGTATGCACAAAGTTTTTGAACAAAGTCTATGCACACCGTTCATGCACAAACTTTATGCGCAGTGTTTATGCACAAATTATATGCACAGAGTTAGTGCACAAAATTTACACACAACGTTTATGCAAAACGTTTATGCACCAAGTTTTTGCAAAACGTGTAAGCACAAAGCATATGCACAAATTTTATGCACAACATTTATGTAGAAAGTTTATGCACAAAGTTTCTGCACAAATTTAATGAAAAACGTGTATGCACAAAGTTTATGCACAATGTTTAGGCACAATGTTTATTCACAAAGTTTATGCAAAAAATTTATGCACAAAGTTTATGTACAACATTTCTGCACAAAGTTTATGCACAAAGTTTGAGCACAAATTGTATACACAAATTTTATGCGCAAAGCTTTTGCACAAAGTTTATGCACAAAGATTATGCACAAAGTTGATGCGAAAACTTTATGCACAAATTTTATGCACAATGTTAATGCACAATATTCATGCACAACGTTATGCACAAAGTTTATGCACAACGTTTATGCAAGAAGATTATACACCTTTTATGCACAAAATTTATGCACAAAGTTTATCCACAACATTTATGCACAATGTTTGTGCAAAACTTTTATGCACAAAGCATATGCATAAAGCTTACACACATAGTTTATGCACAAAGTTTATTGACAAAGTTTACGCACAACATTTATGCACATCATTTGTGCACAAAGTTCATGCAAAAACATTATACACAATGTTTCTGAACAAATTTTATTCACAAAGTTTATGCACAATGTTTATGCAAATCATTTATGTACAATGTTTATGCACAAATTTTATACACACTATTTATGTCTAACGTTCATGCACAAAGTTTACGCAAAACGTTTATGTCCAAAGTTTATGCACCACTTTTGTACACAACGTTTACGCACAAAGGTTTTGCACAACTTTTGTACACAACGTTTACGCACAAAGTTTATGCACAAAGTTCATGCACAAAGTTTATGCACAAATTTTATGCAGAACGTTTATGCACGAAGTTAATGGACAAAGTTTTTTCATGACGTTTGTGTACAAGGTTTGAGCACAAGGTTTATGCACAAAGTTTATGCACAAATTAAATGCACAATCTTAATGCACAAAGTTTATCCAGAAAGTTTATTCACAAAGTTTGTACACAAAGTTTACGCACAAACGTTATGCACAAACTTTATGCACAAAGTTTGTACAAAATCTTTGCACACAAACGTTTATGCACAAAGTTTCTGCACAACGTTTGTGCACAAAGTTCATGAAAACTTTATGGCACAACGTTAATGCACAAATTTTATGCACAAAGAGTATGCACAAATGTTATGCACAAAGTTTATGCACAACACTTATGCACAGCGTTTATGCACAAAGTTTATGGACAAAGTTTCTTGACAAAGTTGATGCACAAAGTTTATGCACAAATTTTATGCACAGAGTTTATGCACAAAGTTTATGCACAAGTTTTGTGCACAAATTTTCTGCACAAAGCTTATGCACAGAGTTGATGGAAAATTTTTATGCATAAAGTGTGTGCACAAGGCTTATGCAAAACGTTTCTGCACAGAGTTTATGCACAAAGTTTATGCAAAACGTTTTTGCGCAACGTTTATGCACAACGTTTGTGCACAATGTTTATGCACACATTTTGTGCAAAACCTTTATGAACAAAGTTTATGCACAAAGTTTATGCACAATGTTTATACACAAAATGTATGCACAATATATTTTCACAAAGTTTATGCATAAGATTCATGCACAAAGTTAATGCACAAATTTCATGCAAACTTTTTATGCAAACAGTTTCTGCAAAACGTTTATGCATAAAGTTTATGCACAAAGTTTATGCACAAAATTAATGCACAGAGTTTATGCACAACGTTTATGCACACAGTTCATGCACAATGTTTATGCACAAAATTTATGCACAAATTTTATGCACAACGTTTCTGCACAACGTTTGAGCACAAAGTTTATGGACAAATTTGATGCACAAAGTTCATTAGGAAAGGTTTTTTCACAATGTTTATGCATAAAGTTTATGTACAATTTTTATGCACAAATTATATGAACAAAGTTTATGCACAAGGTTTGTGCACAAATTTTATGCACAACGTTTATGCACAACGTTTTTGCACAAATTTAATACACAATTCTTATGCACAAAGTTTATGCACAGATTTTATGCACAAGGGTTATGCAAAAGTGTTATGCACAGAAGTTATGCACAAAGTCTCTGCACAAAGTTTATGTGCAACGTTTATGCACAAAGTTCATGCACAAAGTTTATGTACAAAGTTTATGCAAAATGTTTATGCACAAAGTTTGTGCACAATGATTGTGCACAAAGTCTATGCAAAACGTTTCTGCACAAATTTTATGCAAACATTTTATGCACAAAAGTTATGCACAAAATTTAAGCACAGAGTTTATGCGCAATGTTTATCCACAAATTTTATACACAACATTTACGCACAAGGTTTATGCACAAACGTTTATGCACAAAGTTCCTGCACAAAGTTCATACACAAATTTTATGCACAAAGTCTATGCTTAAAGGTTATGCATAAAGTTTGTGCACAACATTTATGCACAACGTTTCTGCACAATGTTTATGCACAGAATTTATGCACAAAGTCTATGCACAACGTTTATGCACAAAGTTGATTCAAAAAGTCTATGCAGAAAGATTCTGAACAAAGTTTCTGCATAAAGTTCATGCACAACGTTCATGTACAAAGTTTGTGCACAGATTTTATGCACAAAGTTCATGCAAAACGTTTATGAAAAACGTTTATGGACAAACATTATGTACAAAGTTTTTGCAAAAAATGTATGCACAAAGTTCATGAACAAAGTTTATGCACAAAGGTTATGCACAAAGCTTATGCACAAAGTTTAAGCACAAAGTTTATGCACAAATTATTTGCACAATGTTTATGCTCAATGTTTATTCACAAAGTTCATGCACAAAGGTTAAGCACACAGTTCATGCACAACGTTTATGCACAAAGGTTATGCAGAAAGTTTATGCATAAAGTTTATGGACAATGATTATGCACAAAGTTTATGCAGAACTGTTATGCATAAAGTTTATGCACAAAGTGTATGCACAATGTTTATGCACACAGCTTAGGCACAACATTTATGCACAACATTTATGCACAAAGTTTATGCACAAACCTTATGTACAAAGTTTATGCACAATATTTGTGCAAAACTATAATGCACAAATTTTATGCACAAAGTGTATGCACAAAGTTAATGCAGAAAGTGAATGCACAAAGTTTATGCAAAACGTTTATGCACAAAGTTTATCACAACAATTTTGTGCAACGTTTATGCACAAAGGTTATGAACAAATCTATGCACAATATTTATGCACGACGTTTACGCCTAATGATTGTGCGCAAAGCTAATGCACAAAGTTTATGTACAATGTTTATGAACAACGTTTATGCACAAAAATTATGCACAAAATGTATGCACAAAGTTTCTGAACAACGTTTGTGCACATCGTTTATACACAAATTTTATACACAAAGTTTTTGCACAACGTTTATGCACAAAGTAATTGCACACCGTTTATTCACAAAGTTTATGCACAAAGGTTTTACACAAAGTTTATGCACAAGGCTTATGCACAATGTTTATCTACAAAGTTTATGCACAAAGTGTACGTAGAAAGTTTATACACAACGTTTATGCACACATTTAATGCACAAGGTTTGTGCACAAAGTTTCTACACAAATTTTATGCACAAGGTTTATGCACAAAGATTATGCACAAAGTTTACAAAAAAAATGTATACACAACGTTTATACACAAAGTCTATGCCCAAAGTTTATGCACAAAGCTTATGCACAAAGTTTGTGAACAAAGGTTATGCACAAAGTCCATGCACATATTTTGTGCACAACGTTTATGCACAACTTTTATGCACAAAATGTATGCACAGAACTTATGCACAAAGTTAATACACAAATTTTATGCACAACGTTTGTGCACAACATTTGTGCATCAAGTTTATGCACAATGTTAATGCACAAAGATTGTACAAAAAATTTTTGCACAAAGTTTATTACAAAGTTTATCCACAAAGTTCATGCACAATGTTTATCCACAAATTTTATACACAAAGTTTCCGCACAAAGTTTATAGAGAATGTTTTTCTTAAAGTTAATGCTCAAAGTGCATGCACAAAGTTTATGCAAAAAGTTTATGCACAACGTTTATGCACAAAGTTCATGCTCAAAGTTTATGCACAATGTTTATGTACAAATTGTATGCACAATAATCATTCACAAAGTTTATGCACTAAGTTTCTGCACAACGTTTGTACACAAAGTATATGCAAAAAGTTCATTCATAATGTCTACACATTTAGTTTATGCAGAAAGTTTATGAACAAAGGTTATGCACAAAGTTTATGCACTAAGTTCGTGCACAAAGTTTACACACAATGTTTATGTGCAAAATGTATGCACAACGTTTATGCACAAAGTGTATGCTCAAAGTTTATGCAAAATGTTTGTGCACAAAGTTTATGCACAAAGTTCATGCACAAATTTTATGCACAAAGTTTATGCACAAAGTTTCTGCACAATTTTCGTGCACAAACTTTGTGAAAAAATGGTTTGCACAAAGTTTATGCACAAAGCTTATGCACAAAGTTTATGCACAAAATTCATGCACAATGTTTCTCCACAACGTTTGTGCACAAGTTTTATCCACACATTTTATGCAAAAAGGTTATGCACGTAGTTTATGCAAAACGTTTATGGACAAAGGTTTTGCACAAAGTTAATGCACAAAGTTAATGCACAAAGTTTGTGCACAAAATATACGCACAAAGTTTATGCAAAACGTTTATGCAAACCTTTCACGTAAAACGTGAAAGGTTTCTGCACAACGTTTGTGCAAAAAGTTTTTACACAAAGTTGATGCACAAGGTTTATGCACAACATTTATGCGCAAAGTTTTCGCACAACGTTAGTGCAAAAAGTTTATTAACAAAAGTTCATGTAAAAAGTATAGACACAAAGTTTGTGCACGAATTCTATGCTCAATGTTTATGCACAAAATACATGCACAAAATTTATGCACAAAGTTTATGAAGAAAGATTCTACACAAATGTTAAGCACAACGTTTATGGAGAATTATATGCAAAAAGTTTATGCACAGCATTTATGCACAACCTTTTTGCACAACGTTCATGCACAAGTTTTATGCATAAAGTTTTTGCACAACGTTTATGCCCAAATTTTATGCACAAAGGATATGCCGAAACTTTCTGCACAATGTTTGTGTACAAAGTTTATGCACAAGCTTCATGCACAAAGTATAAACAAAACGTTTATGCACAAAGTTTATGCACATGTTTATAAACAACGTTAATGCACAAAGTTGATGCACAAAGTTTATGCACAATGTTAATGCACAAAGTTTTTGCACAACATTTTTGCATTAATTTTATGCACAATGTTTATGCATAAAGTTTATACACAACGTTTATGCACAACGTTAATGCACAAAGTTTGTGCAAAACGTTTACGCACAATGTTTATGTACAAAGTTTATGCACAGAGTTTATGAACAATATTTATACACAAAGTGTATGCAAAACGTTGATTCAAAACGTTTTTGCACAAAGGTCATGCAAAACGTTAATGCAAAAGGTCGATGCACAAAAATTCTGCACAATGTTTGGTCTCAACGTTTATGCACAAACTTTATGCACAAACTTTATTATCATATTTTATGCACAAAGTTTCTGCACAAAGTTTTTGAACAACGTTTATGCACAATGTTTATGCACAAAGTTTATGCACAAAGTGTATGCACAAAGTTTACGCACAACGTTTATGCACAAAGTTTTACCACGAAGTTTGTGAACAGAGTTCATGCACAAAGTTTATGCACAAAGTTTCTGCACAAAGTTTTTGCACAATGTTTGGAAACAAAGTTTGTGCACAAAGTTTATACACAAAGCTTATGCACAAAGCTTGTGCACAAAGGTTATGCACAAAGTTTATGCACAAGTTTCATGCACAAGGTTTATGCACAATTTTTATGCACAAAGTTTATGCACAAACTTTATGCACAAAGTTTCTTGACAAAGTTTCATCACAATGCTTGTGCACAAAATTTATGCACAAAGTTTCTGCACAACATTTGTGCACAAATTTTATGCGCAATGTTTATGCAAAATGTTCATGCAGAACGTTTATGCACAACGATTATGCAAAACATTTATGAACGAATGTTTTGCAAAATTTTTGCGCACAAAGATTATGCACATAGTTTATGCACAAATTTTATACACAACGTTTATGCACAAATTTTATGCACAAAGTTTAGGCACAAACTTTATGCACAACATTAATGCACAGAGTTAATGCACAATGTTCATGCACAAAGCTTATGCACAAAGTTTATCCACAAAGTGTGTGCCCAAATGTTATGCACAAATGATACACACAACGTTTCTGCACAAAGTTTATGCATAAATGTTATGCACAAAGTCTGTGCACAACATTTGTGCACATATTCTATGCACAAAGTTTATGCAAAACGTTTATGCACAAATTCTATGCACGAAGTTTATGCAAAACGTTTCTGGACAAAATGTATGCACAATGATTATGCACAACATCGATGCACAATGTTTATGCAAAACGTTTATGCACAAATTCTATGCACGAAGTTTATGCAAAACGTTTCTGGACAAAATGTATGCACAATGATTATGCACAACATCGATGCACAATGTTTATGCACAAACGTTCTGCTAAAATTTTCTGCACAACATTTGTTCATAAAGTTTATGCACATCATTTTACGCAAAGTTTATACAAAGCATTTATGCACAACTTATATGCACAAAGTTAATAAAGAGATTTTTTACACAAAGTGAATGCACAAAGTTTATGGAGAAGGGTTATGCACAAGTTTTATGCACAAAGTTTATGCACATCATTTCTGCATATAGTCTATGCACACATTTTATGCAAATAATTTATGCACAAAGTTCATGCACAATGTTTATGCAAAAGGTTTATGCACAAAGTTTATGCACAACGTTTCTGCAAAAAGTTAATGCAAAAAAATTCTACGCAAAATTAATGCACAAAGCTTATGCACAATATTTCTGGACAAAGTTTCTTAAAAAAGTTTATGGACAACGTTTATGCACAAAATTTATGCACAAATGTTATGCAAAACGTTTTTGCACAATGTTTGTGCACGAAGTTAATGCAAACCTTTTATGCACAAAGTTGATGCACAATGTTTCTATACAAATTGTCTGCACAAAGTTCGTCCACAAAGTTGATGCACAAAGTTTATGCAGGACGTTTCTGCACAAAGTTTATAAACAACGTTTATGCACAAAATCTCTGCACAATGTTTCAACACAATGTTTTTGCACAAAGTTTTTGCACAATGTTTTTGCACAACGTTTACGCACAAAGTTTTTGCACAACATTTATGCACAATGTTTATTCACAAAGTTTATGCACAAAGTTTCTGCAAAGATTTTATGCATAAATGTAATGCACAAAGTTATACAAAACGATTTTGCACAAATTTTATGCACAAAGTTTCTGCACAAAGGTTATGCACAGAATTTATGCACAAAGTTCATGCACATCGTTTATGAACAAAGTGTATGAAAAACATTTATGCACAAACTTTCTGGAAAAAGTTTATACAGAAAGCTTATGCATAAAGTTTATGCACAACGTTTTTGCAAAGCGTTTATGCACAGATTTTATGCACAATGTTTATGCACACACTTTATGCACAAAGTTGATGCACAAAGTTTTGCACAGATTTTTTTCACAAAGGTTTCTGCACACATCTTATGCACAAGATGTATGCACATCGTTTATGCACAAAGTTTATGCACAACATTCATGCAAAACGTTTATGCAAAAATTTTATTCATAACGTCTATGCACAACGTTTATACACAAATGTTATGCACAAAGTTAGTGCAAAACGTTTGTGCACAAAGTCTATGCATAACGTCTGTGCGCAAACTTTATGCACAAAGTTTATACAGAAAGTTTATGCAAAATGGTTATGCATAACGTTCATGCACAAAATTCATCCACTAAGTTTATGCACAAATTTTATGCACAAAGGTTATGCACAAATTCTATGCACAAATGTTATGTACATAGCTTCTGCACAACGTTTATGCACAAAGTTTAAGGACATCTTTCTTGCACAAAGTTTATACACAAAGTTTTTGCACAAAGTTTATGCATAATATTTTTTCACAAGGACTATAAACAACATTTATGCACAAAGTTTATGCACAAAGTTAATGCACAAAATTTGTGCACAACGTTTATGCACAAAGTTTATGCACAAATTTTCTGCACAAAGTTTATGCAAAGAAGTGTTTCCCAAAGTTCATGCACAACGTTTATGCACAACGTTCATGCACAAAGCTTCTGCATAAAGTTTCTACACAAAGTTTATGCACAACGTTTGTGCACAACGTTTATGCAAAAATGTTTTTGCACAAAGTTTATGCACAACAATTATTCACAGTGTTTATGCACAAATTTTATGTACAAAGTTTATGCACAACGTTTATGCACAAAGTTAATGCACAGAGTTTATGTACAAAGTTCATGCACAAATTCTCTTGAGAAAGGTTATGCGCACATTTTATGCACAAGGTTTATGCACAACGTTTACGCACAATGTTTATGCGGAATATTTGTGCACAACGTTTATGCCTACATTTTTTGCACAAAGTCTATGCACAACATTTATACACAATGTTTATGTACAAAGTTTATGCACAAGTTTTATGCACAAAGTTTATGGCCAAGTTTACACACAAAGTTTATGCACAAACTTTATGCACTAAGTTTATGCACAAAATTTATGCACAAATGTTATGCACAAAGTTTATGCACAAGTTTTACACACAAATTTTATGCACAAAGTGTAAGCACAAAATTTATGCAAAACGTTTAAGCACAATTTTTATGCACAACGTTTATGCACAAAGCTTATGCATAAAGATTCTGCACAACGTTTATGCACAAAGTTTGTACACAAAGTTCATGTGCAAATCTTATGCACAAATTTTATGCACAACACTCTAGCACAAAGTTTATGCACAATGTTTGCGCACAAAGTTTATGCACAAAGTTTATGCACAGAGTTTATGCACAAAGTTTATGCACAACATTTATGCACAAAGATTATTCACAACGTTTATGCACAACATTTATGCACAAAGTTCATGCATAAATCTTAGGCACAAACAATATGCACAAATTCAGTGCAAAACGTTTGTGCACAAAGTTTATGCACAAGTTTTATGCACAAAGTTTAGCACAAAGTTTATGCACAAAGATTCTGCACAAGGTTTATGCACGGAATTTATGCATAGAGTTCATCAACAACGCTTATGCACAAAGTTTGTGCACAATGATTTTGCACAAAGTTAATGCAGAAATGTTATGCACAAAGTTTATGCACAAAGTTTGTGCACAAAGTTTATGCACAACGTTTCTTTACAATGTTTTCTTCACAAAGTTTATGGACAACGTTTAGGCACACAATTTATGCACAAAGGTTATGCAAAAAGTTTGTTCATGACGTTAACGCAAAACATTTATGCACAAAGTTGATGCACAACGTTTATGCGCCAAAATGTCTGCACAAAGTTTATTCGTAAATTTTATGCACAAAGATTATGCAAAACGATTTTGAAAAACGTTTGTGCACAAAGTTTATGCACAACATTTCTGCACAACGTTTCTCAACCAAGTTTAAAGACAACGTTAACGCACAAAGTTTATGCACAACATTTATTCACAAAGTTTGTGCACAACGTTTGTGCACAAAGTTTATGCACAAAGTTTCTGCTAAACGTTTTTGCACAACGTTTATGCACAAAATGTATGCACAACATTTATGCACAACGTTTATGCACAAAGATTATGCACAATGTTTTTGCAAAAAGGTTATTCATACTGTTTATGCACAAAGTTTATGCAAAACAATTTTGCACAACGTTTATGCACAAAGTTTATGCACAAAGTTTCTGCACAAAGTTTATGCACAGAATGTATGCACAGATTTCATGCACAACGTTTATGCACAAAGTTAATGCAAAACGTTTATGCACAAAGGTTCAGCACAAAGTTTATGCAGATAGTATATGCACAAAGCTTATGCACAAAGTTTTTCCAAAACAGTTATCCACAAAGTGTATGCACAGCGTTCATGCACAAAGATTATGCAAAAAGTTTATGCTAAATGTTTATGCAGACAGTTTATGAACAAAGTTTATACACAAAGTTTATGCACAATGTTGTGCTAAAAGTTCATGCACAAAGTTTATACACAAACTTTCTACACAAAGTTTATGCACAAAGTTTATGGACAACGTTTATGCACAAACGTTATGCATAAATTTTATGCACAAATTGTATGTGCAAAATTCATGTACAAAGTTTATGCACAAACTTTATGCAAAACGTTTACTCACAAATGTTATGCACAAAGTTTAAGCACAAAGCTTCTGCACAAAGTTTATGCACAAAGCTTATGCAAAACATTTATGCACAAAGTTTAAACTCAAAGTTTACGCAGAGTATTTATGCACAAACTTCATGCACAAAGTTTATGCACAAAGTAATGCACAAAGCATATGCAATTTTTTAGCACAAAGTTAATGCCGAAAGTTTCTGCACAAAGGTTATACACAGAATTCTTGCACAAAGTTGAAGCACAACGTTCATGCACATCGTTCATGTGGAACGTTTATGCACAAACGTTATGCACAATTTCTTTGCACAACGCTTGTGACAAACGTTTATGCACAAAGTTTATGCACAAAGTTTATGCACAAAGTTTAACACAAAGATAATGCACAAAATGTATGCACAAAGTTTATGCACAATATTTATCCATAATGTTTGTGCACAACGTCTATGCACAAAGGTTTTGCACTAAGTTTATGTACTAAGTTTTGGCACGGTGTTTATGCACCAAGGTTCTGCACAAAGTTTGTGCACAAAGTTTATGCACAAAGTTCATGGACAACGTTTATGCATAAAATGTATGCACAGAGTTTACGCAAAACGATTATGCACTAATGTTATGCAAGAAGTTTATGCAAAACGTTTATGCACAGAATGTATGCACAAATTGTATGCACAAAGTTAATGCACAAAGTTTATGCACAACGTTAATGCAAAATTTTATCCACAAAGTTTATGCACAGCACTTCTGCAAAAATTCCATGCATAGAATTAATGCACAAAGTTCATGCAAAACGTTAATGCACAAAGTTTTGCACAAAGTTTATGCACAATGATTCTACACAAAGTTAATGCAAAACGTTTATGCACAAAGTTTATGCACAACGTTTGTGCACAAAGTTTATGCACAAAGTGTATGCACAACGTTTATGCACAATGTTTATTGACAAAGTTTATGCATAAAGTTTACGCACACAGCTTATGCACAAAGTTTATGCACAACGTTTATGCTCAATGTATCTGTACAAAGTTTATGCACAAAGTTTATGCACGAAGTTTCTGCACAATGTTTGTGTACAGATTTAATGCACAATGTTTATGCACAAAGTTTATGCACAAAGGTTATGCACAAAGTTGATGCACAAATTTAATGGATAATGTTTATGCACACATTTTATGCACAAAGTTCATGAAAAACGTTAACACACAACGCTTATGCACAAAGTTTATGTACAAAGTTAACGCACAAAGTTTATGCAAAACGTTTATGCACAGCGTTTATGCACAAAGTTCATGGCCAACGGGTATGCACAAAGTTTATGCACAAAGTTTATGAACAACGTTTATGCACAATGTTTATGCACAAAGTTTACAGACAAAGTTTCTGCACAACATTTATGCACAAAGTTCATGCAAAACGTTTATGCACAAAGTTTATGCACAACGTTTGTGCAGAAAAGTTATGCACGAAGGTTATGAACAAATTGTATGCAAAACGTTTATGAACAAAGTTTACAAACAACTTTTAAGCAAAAAGGTTACACACAAACGTTATGCACAAATTCTATGCACAAATGTTATGTATTTAGTTTACGTACAAAGTCTATGCACAATGTTTATGCACAAATTTTATGCAAAATGTTTATGCACAAAGTTTATGCACAAGGTTTATGCACGAAGTTTATGCACAAAGTTTATGCACAAAGTTTATGCACAAAGTTTATGCACGATGTTTATGCACAAAGTTTATGCACAACGTTCATGCACAACGTTTATGCACAAACGTTATGCACAAAGTTTCTGCACAATGTTCATGTGCAATGTTTATGCAAAATGTTTATGCACAAATTGTAGCACAATGTTTATGCACAAAGCTTCTACACAAATTTCATGCACACGATTTATGCACACATGTCATTTACAACGTTCATGCACAAAGTTTATGCACAAAGTTTATGTACAAAGATTATGCACAAAGTTAATACACGAAGCTTATGCACAACGTTTATGTAGAGGTTACTGCACAAAGTTTATGCACAACGTCCCTGCACAAAGTTCATGCACAACGTTTATGGACAACATTTATGCACAAAATTTATGCACAAAGTTTATGCAAAACGTTATGCACAACGTTTATGCACAAAGTTTATCCAAAAAGTTTATGCAAAACGTTTATGCACAAATTTTATGCACAATTGTATGCACAAAGTTCATGTACAAAGTCTTTACAAAACGTTTACCCACAAACGTTTATGCAAAATGTTTCTGCACCACATTTGTGCAAAATGATTATGCACAAAATGTTTCCACAAAGTTTGTGCACAAAGTTTACAGACAAAATTTTTGCACATCGTTTATGCACAAAGTTTATGCACAACGCTTATGCAAAAAGTTTATGCACATAGTTTATTCACAAAGTTAATGCACAAATTTCATGCACCAAGTTTGTACAAAACGTTGCACAACGTTTCTGCACAACGTTTTTGCACAATGATTATGCACAAGTTTTATACTCGAAGTTTTTTCACAAAGTTTATGCACAAAGTTTATGTACAAAGTTTATGCACAAAGTTTATGAACATTATTTACGCAAAAATTTAATATACAAAATTTATGCACAATGTTTATGCACAAAGTTTATGCACAACGTTTATGCACAACGTTTCTACACAAACTTAATGCACAAAGTTTATGCAAAACGTCTATGCAAAAAGTTTATACACAAAGTTTATGCACAAAGTTTACACAAAAATCTTATACACAAAGTTTATGCACAGAGTTTATGCACAAATGTTATGCACAAAAATTAGCACACAAATTATGCACAACATTTCTACACAACGTTTATGCACCTATTATATGCACAAAGTTCATGCACAACATTTATGCACAAAGTTTATGCACAAAGCATATGCATAAAGTTTCTACACAAAGTTAATGCAGAAAGTTTATGCACAAACGTTCGAGACAAAGTTTATGCACAAAGTTTATGGACAACGTTTATGCACAAAATGTATGCACAAAGTTTATGCAAAACGTTTATGCACAATGTTTATGCACAAAGTTTATGCAAAACATTTATGCACAAAAGATATGCACAAATTGTATGCACAACATTTATGCACAAAGTTTATGCACACACTTTATGCACAACGTTTATGCACAACGTTTATGCACAATTTTTATGCACGAAGCTTATGCAAAACATTTTTGTGCAAAGTTTATGCATAGAGTTTATGCACAACGATCATGAACAACGTTTGTGCACTAATTTCATGCACAAAGTTAATGCAGAAAGTTTATGCACACACAAAGTTCATGCACAAAGTTTGTGCACAAAGTTTATGCACAAAGTAAATGCATACGGTTTATGCACAAAGCTTATGCACAACGTTTATGCACACTGTTCATGCATAAAGTGTATGCACAACGTTTATGCACAAAGTTTCTCCACAAAGTTTATGCATAAAAATTATGTACAAAGATTTTGCAAAACATCTGTGCACAAATATTACGCAGAAAGTATATGCACAAATTGTATGCACAGTGTTTATGCACAACATTAATGCTCAATTTTTATGCACAAAGTTTATGAACAAAGTTGAAACACAAATTTTATGCAAAACGTTTTTGCATAAGGTTTATGCACAAATTTTATGCACAAAGTTTATGCATGACATTTAGGCACAAAGTTTAGGCGCAATGTTTATGCACAATGGTTATGCACAAAGTTTATGCACAACGTTTATGCACACCGGTTATGCACAAAGTTTATGCAAAACGTTTTTGCACAACATTTGTGCACATAGTTTATGCACGAAGTTCATCCACAAAGTTTACAAACAAAGTTTATGCAAAACGTTTATGCTCAAAGTTTATGCCCAACGTTTCTGCACAAAGTTTATGCACAAAGTCTATGCACGAACTTTATGCTTAAAGTTCTTTGCACAAAATGTGTGAACAAAGTTTATGCACAAACTTTATGCACAGAATTTACACACAAAGTTTATGCACAAAGTTTATACACACAGACTATGCACAAAGTTTTGACGCAAATTGTTTGCACAAAGTTCATGCAAAATGTTCATGCACAAAGTTTATGCACAAAGTTCATGCACAAAGTTTAGCTCAACGTTTATGCACAAAGTTTCTGCACAAGGTTTATGCACAGAATTGATGCACAAACTTCATGCACAACGTTTATGCACAAAGTGTATGCACAAAGTTTATGCACAAAGGTTCTGCACAAAGTTAATGCACAAAAATTTTGCACAAAGTTTATGAACAAATTTTATGCACAAACTTTATGCAAAATGTATCTGCACAAAGTTTATGTAGAAAGTTTATGGACAACCTTTATGCAAAAAATTTATGCACAACGTTTGTGCAAAACGTTTATACGCAAAGTTTATGCACGAAGTTTATGCACAAAGTTTATGCACAAATTTTATGCACAAAGTTTATGCACAACGTTTATGCACAAAGCTTATGCACAATGTTTCTGCAAAACATTTATGCACAAAGTTTTTGCACAAATTGTACGCGCAAAGTTTATGCACAAAGTTTCTGCACAAAGTTTATACACAAAGTTTACGAAAAACGATGATGCACAAAATTTATGCACAAAGTTTCTGCAAACGTTTTATGGACAACATTTATGTACAAAGTTTATGCACAAAGTTTATGCAAAACGTTTATACACAAATTGTATGCACAAACATTATGCACAAAGCTTATGCACAAAGTTTGTACAAAATGTTTACGCACAAATAGTTATGCAAAATGTTTCTGCACAATGTTTGTGCACAATATTTATGCACAAAGCTTATGCACAAAGCGTATGAACAAAATTTATGCACAAACGTTATGCATATAGTTTATGCACAAAGTTTATGCACAAATTTTATGCATAAAGTTTCGGCACAACGGTTTTGCACAACGTTTATGCACAAAGTTTGTGCACAAAGTACATGCACAAAGTTTATGTTGAAAGCTTATGCAAAATGTTCATGCACAAATTTTATGCACATACTTTATGCACAAAGTTAATGTACAAAGTTTGTACAAAATATTTACGCACAAACGTTTATGCACAAAGTTTGTGCACAATGTTTGTGCAAAATGTTTATGCACAAAGTTTTCCCACAAAGTTAGTGCACAAAGTTATACACAATATTTATGCACAAAGTTTATGCACAAATTTCATGCACAAAGTTTATGCACATAATTTATTCACAAAGTTTTTGCACAAAGTTTATGCACAAAGTCTATGCACGAACTTTATGCACAAATTTTTTTGCACAATCTTTGTGAACAACGTTTGTGCACAACTTTTGTACACAAAGTTCATGCACAAAGTTTATGCACAAAGTTTTGGTAAAAAACATTTGCGCAAAGTTTATGCAAAACGTTTATGCCCAAAGTTTATGCACAAAATTCATGTACAAAGTTTAGCACAACGTGTATGCACACAGTTTCTGCACAAAGTTTATGCACACAATTTATGCACAAAGTTCATGCACAACGTTTATGCGCAAAGTGTATGCACAAAGTTTATGCACAAAGTGTCTGCATAAAGTTAGTGCAAAAAGATTTTGCACAACGTTTATGCACAAAGTTTATGCACAAAGGTTATACACAAAGTTTCTGCACAAAGTTTATGCAAAACGATTATGAACAACCTTTATGCACAAAGTGTATGCACTATGGTTATGCAAAAAGTTTATACACAAAGTTTATGGACAAAGATTATGCACAAAGGTTATGCACAAAGTTAATGCACAAGGTTGATGCACAACGTTTATGCACAAAGCTTATGCACAACATTTCTGCACAACATTTATGCACAACAGTTTCGCACAAATTGTATGGGCAAAGTTTATGCACAAAGTTTCTGCACAACATTTGTACACAAAGTTTATGGACAACGTTTATGCACGAAATTTATGCACAAATTTTATGCGAAAATTTCATGCACAGAGTTTACGTACAAAGTTTATGCACAAATTTTATGCAAAACGTTTATACACAAATTGTATGCACAAACTTCATGCGCAAAGCTAATGCACAAAGTTTGTACAAAACGTTTACGCACAAACAGTTTTGCACAAAGTTTTTGCACAATATTTGTGCACACATTTTATGCACAAAGCTTATGCACAAAGTTTAGTCACAAATCTTATGCAAAAAGATTATGGACATAGTTTATGCACAAAGCTTATGCACAAAGGTTATGCACAAAGTTTATGCACAACGTTTATGCACAAAGTGTATGCACAACGTTTATGCACAAAGTTAATGCACAATTTGTATAATAAGTGTTATGCAAAACTTTTATGCACGAACTTCATGCACAAAGTTAATGTACAAAATTTGTACAAAAAGTGTACGCACAAACGTTTATTCACAAAGTTCCTGCACAACGTTTGTGCAAAATGGTCATGCAAAAAATCTTCTCACAGATTTTGTGCACAAATTTTATACACAAAATTTATGCACAACGTTTATACACAATGTTTATGCACAAAGTTTTTGCACAAAGTTTATGGACAACGTTTATGCAAAAAAATTATGCACAAAGCTTATGCAAAATGTTAATGCACACATTTTATGCACAAACTTTATGCAAAACGTTTATGCACAAAATGTATGCTGAAACTTTATGCACAACGTTTATGCACAAAGTTTAAGCACAACGTTTATGCACAACGTTTATGCACAAAGGTTTTGCACATCGTTTATGCACAAAGTTTATGCACAAAGTTTCTACGCAACGTTTATGCACAGAATGTATGCACAACGTTCATGCACAACGATTATGCACAAATTTTATGCACAAATGTTTTTCACAAAGTTAATGCAGAAAGTTTTTGCACACCGAAAGTTCATGCACAAAGTTTGTGCACAACATTCATGCACAAAGTGTATGCAAAACCTTTATGCACAAAGCTTGTGCACAACGTTTATGCACAAAGTTTCTGCACAATGTTTATGCACAAAGTTTATGTACAATGTCTTTGCACAACGTCTGTGCACAAAGTTTATGCACAGAGTTGATGTACAAAGTTAAAGCAAAATTGTATGCACAATGTTTATGCACACCGTCAATGCACAAAGTTTATATACAAAGTTTAAACACAACGTTTATGCACAAATTTCATCCACAAAATTAACGCACAAAGTTTAAGCATAAAATTTATTCACATAGTTAATGCACAAAGTTTATGCACACTGTTGATGAAAAAAGTGTATGCACAACATTTATGCAGAATGTTTATGCACAAATTTTATGCACAACGTTTCTGCACAACATTTGTGCCCAAAACGTATGCACAAAGTTTATCCACAAAGTTTACAAACAAAGATTATGCAAAATGTTCATGCACAAAGTTCATGCCCAAAGTTTCTGCATAAAGTTTAAATATAAAGTTTACGCACAAATTCAATGCACAAGGTTAATGCACGAAGTTTATGCACAACGTTTATGCACAACATTTTTGCACAAAGTTTATGCACAAAGTTTATGCACAAAGTTAATGCACAAATTCTATGCACAGACTTTATGCACAAAGTTTTTTGCACAATTTTTGTGAACAAATTTTATGCACAAAGTTAATGCACAAAGTTAATACACAAACTTTATGCACAAAGTTGATGCAAAGCGTTTGCTCAATGTTTTGGCACAAATTTTATGCACAAAGTTTATTCAAAACGTTTATGCACAAAGTTTATGCACTAAGTTCATGCAAAACGTTTATCCACAAAGTTCATGCACAGACTTGACGCACAAAGTTCATGCACAACGTTTATGCACAAAGTGTATGCACAAAGTTTGTGCACAAAGTTTCTGCACAAAGATAGTGCAGAAACATTTTGCACAATCTTTATGCACAATTTTTATGCACAAAGTTTCTGGACAAAGTTTATCTCGAAAGTTTATGGAGAAAATTTATGCAAAAATTTATGCACAACGTTTATGCAAAACGTTTATGCACAAAATTTATGCACGAAGTTTATGCACAAAGTTAATGCACAAATTTCATGCACAAAGTTTATGCACAAAGCTTATGCAAAACGTTTCTGCACAATTTTTATGCACAAAGGTTTTGCACAAATTGTATGCGCAAAGTTTAGGCACAATGTTGTTGCACAACATTTACACACAAAGTTTATGGACACTGTTTATGCACAAAGTTTATGTGCAAAGTTTATGCGAAAAAGTTTTGCCCAAAGTTTAGGTGCAAAGTTTATGCAAACATTTTATGCAAAACTTTTATACACAAATTGTATGCACAAACTTTATGCAAAACGTTAATGCACAGAGTTTGTACAAAACGTTTACGCACAAACAGTTATGCACAAAGTTTCTGCACAATGTCTGTGCACAAAACTTCTGCACAAAGCTTGTGCAAAAAGTTTATGCACAAATTTTATGAACAAAGTTTATGCAATACTTTCATGCACAACATTTATGCACAAAGTTTATGCACAAAGGTGATGCACAAAGCTTGTGCCAAACGTTTTTGCACAACGTTTATACAGACAGTTTATGCACAAAGTTTCTGCATAATGTGGATGCACAGAATTTATGCGCAAAGTTCATGCACAATGTTTATGCACAAAGGTTTTGCAAAAATGTTATGCACAAAGTTTTTGCACGAAGTTTATGCAGAAAGTTTATGCACAAAGTTTCTGCACAATTTTTTTGCACAACGTTTATGCACAAAATTGATGCAAAACGTTTATGCACAAAATTGATGCAAAACGTTTATGCACAAAGGTTTTGCACAACGTTTTTGCACAAAGTTTATGCACAATGTTTATGCTCAAATTTTATGCACAATGTTTATGCACAAAGTTAATGCACAAATTTTATGCACAAAGTTTATGAGCAAAGTTTATGAACACCGTTTGTGCACAAAGTTCATGCACGGAGTTCATTCAAAAAGTTTTTGCACACATTTTTATAAAATGTTTCCGCACAAAGTTTGTACACAACGTTTTTATGCAAAGTTTATGCACACGTTTATGCACAACGTTTATGCACAAAGTTTATGCACAAAGTTTCTGCACAATGTTTATGATCAAACGTTTTGCACAAAGTTTATGCACAAAGTTTACGCACTGAATTCATGGAAAACATTTATGCAAGACGTTTATGCACAAAGTTTATGCACAACGTTTATGCACCAAGTTTATGCACAAACGTTATGCACAAATTGTATGCACAAAGGTTATGCACAAAGATTATGCGCAAAGGCTATGCACAATGTTTAGCACAAATTTTATGCACAAAGTTTACATAAAAATTTCATGCACAAGCTTTATCCACAAAGTTTCACACAAAGTTTCTGCACAAAGTTTCTGCACAGAATTTTTGCACAAAGTTCATGAACAACGTTCATGCACAAAGTCTATGCACAAAGTTTATGAACAACGTTTCTAAACAAGTTTTATGCACAAAGTTTATGCACAAAGTTAATGCAGAAAAATTATGGACAACGGTTATGTACAAAAGTTATGCACAAAGTTTGTGCAAAACGTTTATGCACAAAATTTATGCACACAGTTTCTGCACACATTTTCTGCACAAAGTTTATGCAAAATGTTTATGCACAAAGTTCACAGACAAAACGTTATGCACAACGTTTATGCACAAAGTTTATGCGCAACGTTTATGCACAGCGTTTATGCACAGCGATTATGCACAAAGTTTATGCACAAAGTTTATGCACAAAAAGTATGCACAAAGTCTGTGCACAATGTTTATGCACAAAGTTTATGCGCAAAGATGCTACACAAAGTTTATGCACAACATTTAAGCACAAAGTTTATGCACACAGTTTATGCACAATGCTCATGCACAAAGCTTAGCACAAAGGTTCTGCACAAAGTTTCTGCTCAAAGTCAATGCAACAAAACTATGCACAAAATGTATGCACAAAGTCTATGCACAACGTTTCTGCACAAAGTTTATGCACAAAGATTGTGCACAACGTTTATGCACAACCTTTCATGCACAAAGTTTATGCACCAATTTCATGCACAGTGTTTATGCACAAAGGTTATGGCTATGCAAAAAATGTATGCACAAAGTTTATGCAAAACATTTATACACATTGATTCTGCACAACGTTTATGCAAGAACTTTATGCACAACTTTCATGCACAAACTTCATGCACAAACTCAATGCACAAAGTGTATACAAAACGTTTATGCACAAACGCTTATGCAAAACGTTTCTGCACAACGGTTGTGCACAAAGTTTATGCAAAACGGTTCTGCACAAGATTTATGCACAAAGTTTTTGGACAAAGTTTTTGTAAAACGTTTATGCACAAAATGTATGCACAACATTTATGCACAAAGTTTGTACACAAAGTATATGCACGAAGTTTATGCACAAAGTTTATGCACCTAGTTTATGCACAACGTTCTGCACAAAGTTCATGCACAATTGTTATTGACAACGTTAATGCACACAATTTATGCACAACGTTTTTGCACAATCTTTTTGTACAACGGTTGTGAACAACGTTTGTGCAAAAACGTTTTGCACAAAGTTTATGCACAACATTTTCTGCACAGGGTTTATGCACAAATTGTATGCATAAATGTTATGCTTAGATTTTATGAACAAATTTTATGCACACTGATTATGCACAAAGTTTACAAACAGAGTTTATGCACAAAGTTTATGCACAACAATTTGCACAACGTTTTTGCAGAAATTGTACACACAACGTTCGTGCACAACTTTTGTGCACAATGTCTATGCACAAGGTTAATGCTAAAAGTTGATGCACAAAGTTAATGCAAAAGTTTTATGCACCAATTCTATGCAAAAATGTTTGCATAAACTTTGTGCATAAACGTTTTGCATATACTTTGTGCATAAACGTTGTGCATGAATGTTGTTCATAAACTTTGTGCATAAATTTTGTGCAGAAGTTTTGTGCAGAAATGTTGTGCATGATTTTGTTTGCATCGAGTTTGTGCATAAAGTTTTTGCATAAACATTGTGCATAAACTTTATGCACAAAGATTATGTAAGAATTTTATACACACATTTTATGAACAAAGTTTTTGCACAACGTTTATGCACAAATGTTCTGCACAAAGTGTATGCACAAAGTTTATGCAAAACGTTTATGCACAAAGTTTATGCACAAACAATTGCACAAAGTTTATGCACAAATTTCATGCACAAAGTCTATGCACAAATGTTCTGCACAACGTTTGTGCACAAAGTTTATACACAAAACTTCTGCACAACGTTTTTGCACACAGCTTAAGAAGAATGTTGATGCACAAAGTTTGTACACAACATTTAAGCACAAAGTGTATGCACAAAGTTCATGCACAAAGTTTATGCACAAATACTGTGCACAACTTTTATGCACAAAGTATATGCACAAATCTTATGCAGAAAGATTCTCCACAACGTTTATATAAAATTTTTATGCACAAATTTTTTGAAGGACACTTGTGCACAACGTTTATGCACAAAGTTTGTAAACAAAGTTTATGCAAAACGTTGATTCACAAAGTGTGTACTGCAAGTTTACGCAGAAACATTATGCACAAATGTTATGCACAAAGTTTATGCACAAAGTCTATGCACAAAGATTATGAACAATTTTCATGCACAACGTTTTTGCACAAATTTCATGCACAAAGTTTATGCACAATTTGTATGAAATTCCCTTTTACACAACGTTCATGCACGGACGTTATGCATATGGTTTAAGCAAAAAGTTTATGCACAACATATGTGCACAAAATTTATGCACCATGTTTATGCACAAAGTACATGCACAAAGGTTTTACATATATTTTATGCACAAACTTTAACCTCTAAGTTTTTGCACAAAGATAATGCACAAAGTTGATGCACAAATTGTATGCATAAAGTTTCTGCACAGCATTTGTGCACAATGTTTTTGCACAAAGTTTATGCACAAATGTTATAAAAATACTTTGTGCACAAATTTCTTGCACAACGTTTATGAACAACGTTTACATGTTTATGCAAAACGTTTATGAACAACGTTTATACGTTTATGCAAAACGGTTATACAAATACTTTATGCACAAATGTTATGCACAACGTTTACAAATACTTTTTGCACACGTTTTATGCACAAAATTTATGTACACGGTTTATGCACAAAGATTATGGACAACGTTTATTCACAAAGTTTCTGCACAAATTTTATGCACAAAGTTTATGCACAAAGTTTCAGCACAACATTTGTGCAAACCGTTTATGCACAGCGTTTATGCCCAAATTTTATGTACAATGTTTATGCACAAATTTTATGCACAATTCTTATGCACAAAGTTTATGCACACCGTTTATGCATGACGTTTATAAACAGCACTTATGCACAAATTATATGCACATCGTTTGTGCACAAAGTTTATACACAACGTTTATTCACAACTTTTATGCACAAAGTTTATGCACAAAGTTTATGCATAGAGTTTATTAACAAAATTTATGCCTAAATTGTATGAACAATGTTTATGCACAATGTTTATGCACAAATTGTATTCACAAATTCTATTCACAAGGTTTATGCACACCGTTTATGCACAGCGCTTATGCACGAAGTTTTTTCACAAAGTTTGTGCACAATGTTTGTGCATTTAGTTTATACACAACATTTATGGACAACTTTTATGCACAAAGTTTATGCACTAATCTCATGCACAAATTTTATGCACATAGCTTATTCACAAAGTAAATGCATAACGTTTAGTCACAATGTTTGTACAAACCGTTTATAAACGTTTATTCACAAATTTTCTGCAAAACGTTTGTGCTCAAAGTTTATGCACACTTTTTTTGCGCAACGTTTATGCAAAACGTTCATGCAAAATTTTATTCACAAAGTTGATGGTGAAAGTTTATGCAAAACGTATATGCACAATATCTATGCACAAAGTGTATGCACAAAGCTTATGCACAAAGTTTATGCACAATGTTTCTGCACAAGGTTTATGCACAAAGTTTATGCACAAAGTTTATGCACTAAGTTTATGCACAAAGCTTTGAGCATAAAGTTTATGCACAAACTTATGGAAAACGTTTATGCGCAAAATTTATGCAAAAATTATATGCACAGAGTTTTTGTACAAAGTTTATGGACTAAGTTTATGTAAACGTTTATACACAAAGTTTATGCACAAAATTTATGCAAAAAGCTTGTGGACAAAGGTTATGCACAAAGTTTTGTGAACAACGTTTATGCACAAAAACTATGCACAAAGTATATGCACAAAATGTATGCCCAAAGCTCATGCACAACGTTTATGCTCAAAGTTTATGCACAAAGTTAATGCATATCATTTATGCACAAAGTTTATGCACAAATTGTTTGCACAAAGTTTATGCACAACATTTATGCACAAAGTTTCTCCACAATGTTTGTGCACAAAGTTTATGCACAGATTTTATGCGCAAAGTTTATGCACAAAGTTTATGCACAACGTTTATGCACAATGTGTATGCACAATGTTGTTGCAAAAATTTTGTAGACATCGTTTATGCACAACTTTTAGGCAAAAATGTTATGCACAATGTTTATGGACAACGTTAATGCACTAAGTTTATGCACAAATTTTATACAAAACGTTTATGCACACAGTTTATGCCGAAAGATTATGCACAATGTTTATGCAAAACGTTTATGCACAAAATGTATCCACAAACATTATGCACAAATTCAATGCACAAAGTTCGTAAAAAACTTTGACGTACTAATGTTTATGCACAAAGTTGCTGCACAACGTTTGTGCATGAAGTTTATGCACAAAGCTTTTGCATAATCTTTATGTACAAAGCTTATGCACAAAGTTTTTATGCACAAAATTCATGGACAAAGTTAATGCACAATGTTTATGAGAAATGTTTATGCACAACGTTTATGCAAAACGTTTCTTCACAGCGTTTATGCACAAAGTTTATGCACAAAGTTTATGCACAAAGCTGTTGCACAACGTTTATGCACAAAGTTCATGGACAACTTTTATGAACAATATTTATGCATACAGTTTATGCAGAAATTTAATTCACAAAGTACATGCACAAAGACTATGCACAAAGTTGATGCAAAGAGTTCTTGAACTAAGTTTATGCACAGAAGTTATGCACAAAGTTTATGCACAACGTTTATGCACAAAGGTTATGCAAAAGGTTTACGCACAAAGTTTTTGCACAAAGTTTATGCACAAAGGTTTAGCACTAAGTTTATGCACAAATTTTATGTACAGCGTTTATGCACAAAGTTTATAAACATCATTTTTGCACAAAGTTGATGCACAAAGTTTATGCACAACGTGTATGCACAAAGATTATGCACAATGTTTACGCACAAAGTTTATGCACAAATGTTTTGCAAAACGATTGTGCACAAGGTTTATGCACAAACTTTATGCACAAATTTTATGCACAATGTTTATGCTCAACGTTTATGCACAAATTGTATGCAAAAAGTTCATAACCAAAGTTCCTCCACACCGTTTATGTACAACGTTTATGCACAGCATTTATGCACAAAGTTTCTGCAAACATGTTTGAACAACGTGTCTGGAAAAAAGATTAAACACAACGTTTATGCACAAAGTTTATGCACAAGTTGATGCACAATGTGTATGCACAACGTTTATGCATAATGTTTATGCACATAGATTATGCACTAAGTTTATGCACAAAGTTTACACACAACATTCATGCACAACGTTTATGCACAAATTCTATGCACAAAGCTTATACACAACGTTTATGCACATAGTTTATGCACAAAGTTAATGCAATTTTTTTTCAAACAAAGAGTATGCACAAGGTTTAAGCACAAAGTTTATGCACAAAGTTTAGCACAATGTTTATGCACAAATGTAGCACAACGTTTATGCACAAGGCTTATGCAAAAATTTTTAGCACAAAGTTTATACACAACGTTTCTGCACAACGTTTCCGCATGGATATTGTGCACAAAGTTTATGCACAACGTTTATGCACAAAGTTTATGCATGGAGTTTATGCACAACGTTACTGCACACAATTAGTGCAGAGAATTTATGCACAAATTGTTTGCACAAAGTTAATGCACAAATTGTATGCACAAACATTATGCACAAAGTTGATGCACAATGTTTTCTGCACAAACATTATGTACAAGGTTTATGCAAAACATTTATGCACATACTTTATTCACAGAATTTATGCACAAAGTTTATGAACAAAGTTAATGCATACCGTTTATGCACAAAGGTTATGCACAGCATATATACACAAACTTTATGCACATGTTTTTGCACAAAGGTTTTTCACAAAGTTTATACACAACGTTTTTACACAAAGATTATGCAAACCTTTATGCACAAAGTTTATGCACAGAGTTTATGCACAAAATGTATGCACAAAGTCTATGGACATAGTGTATGCACCAATTTTATGCACAAACGTTATGCACAACATTTATGCACAAGGTTTATGCACAAAGTGGATACACAAATTTTATGCACAATGTTTAAACACAACGTTTATGTACATAGTTCATGCACAAAGTTTCTACACAAAGTTTGTGTACATCGTTTGTGCACAAAGTCTATGCACAAAGGTTTTGCACAAAGTTTATGCAAAAAATTTATGCACAAAGTTCATGCAGAACGTTTATGAACAAAGTTCATACAGAATGTTTATGCACAAAGTTTATGCACAAATTTTATTCACAAATCTTATTGACAAAGTTTTTGCGTAAATTTTATGCACAAAGTTTCTGCACAAAGTCAATGCACAAAGTTCATGGACAAAGTTTATGCACAAAATATATGCACAAAGTATATGCAAAACGTTTATGCACAATTTTTATGCACAATGTTTATGCAAAAATTTTATACACAAAGTTAACACACAACGTTTTTGCAGAACGTTTATGCTCAAAGTTTATGCACAAAGTTTATACACAAAGTTTACGTACAAAGTTTGTGCACAAAGTTCATGCACAGATTTTAGGCACAAATTTGATGCACAAAAGTTGTACAAAACGTTTACAAAATACGTTTATGCACAAAGTTTCTGTACAACGTTTGTACACAAAGTTTATGAACAAAGTTTCTGAACAATGCTTATGCACAAATTGTATGCACAACATTTATGCACAATGTTTATGTTCAAAGTTTATGCACAAAGTTTATGCACAAGGTGTATGCACAAAGTTTATGCACAAAGTTTATACACAAAAATTATGCAAAACGTTTATGCACAAAGTTTATGCACTAATTTTTATGCAGAAATGTTTGAGCACAAAGTTTATGCTCAAAGTTTATGCGCAAAGGTTATGCATAAAGTTTATACACAAAGTTCATGCACAACGTTTCTGCCCACAGTTTATGCACATAGTTTATGCACAAAGTTTTTGCACAAAGTGTAAGCACAAAGTTTAAGGACAACGGTTGTGTACGAGGTTTATGCACAAAGTTAATGCAAAATGTTTATGCACAAATGTTATGCACAAATTTCCACACAAACATTATGCACAAAGGTTACGCACAACGTTTATGCACAAAACGTATGCACAAAGGTAATGCACAAAGTTTATGCACATAGTTTATGCACAATGTTTATGCAAAACGTTTATGCACAAAGTTTATGCACAAAGTTTCTGCACAAAGTTTATGTACAACGTGAATGCACAAAGTTTATGCATAAAGTTTCTGCACAAAGTTTATTCACAAAATCAATGCAGAAAGATTATGTACGAATTTTGTGCACAAAGCTTGTGCACAGTGTTTATGTACAATGTTTATGCGCAGAATTTATGCACAAAGTTCATGCACAACATTTATGCAGAAAGTTTATGCAAAATGTTTTTGAACAAAGTTTCTCCACAAAATTCATGCAGACCGTTTATGCACAAATTTTATTCACAAAGCTTTTGCACAAATGTTATGCACTGCGTTTATGCATAAAGTTTGTACACAAAGTTTTTGCACAACGTTTATGCAGAATGTTTATGCACAAAGTTTATGCACAACGTTTATGCACAAAGTGTATGCACACAATATATGCAAAAAGTTTATGCACAAAGTTTATGCACAAAGTTTAAGCACAAACTTTATGCACAACGTTTGTGCACAAAATTTATGCACAAAGTTTATGAAAAGCCTTTATGCACAAAGTTTATACACATAGTTTATGCACAATGTTTATGCACAAAATTTCTAGACAAAGTTTATGCGCAAAGTCTATGCACACCGTTTGTGTACAAAGTTTATGCAAAAGGTTTATGCACACATTTTATGCACAAAGTTCCCGCACAAAGTTTATGCACAAAGATTTTGTAAATCGTTTGTGCAACAAGTTTAGGCACAACGTTTGTTCAAAACGTTTTTAAGCAAAAATAGTACACAAAGTTTATGCACAAAGTTTATGCACAAAGTTTATGCACAACGTTTGTGCACAAAGTTTATGCGCAAGGTTTAGGCACAAAGTTTATGTACAAAGTTTCTGCACAAAGCTTGTGCACAAAGTTTATGCACAATATTTCTCCACAATGTTTGTGCACAAAATGTATGCATAAAATTTATGCATAAAGTTTACACACATAGTTTTTGCACAAAGTTTCTGGGCATCATTTTTGCACAGCATTTGTGCACAAAGTTTATGCAAAAAGATTATGTACAATGTTCATGCACAAAGTTTCTGCACAACGTTTGTGCACAAAGTTTATGCACAAAGGTAATGCACAAATTTTATGCCTTATGTTTATGCAGAATGTTTCTGCACAACTTTTGTGCATAAAGTTTATGCAAAACATTTATGCACAAATTTTATGCACAATGTTTATGCACAAAGGCTATGCACAAATGTTCTGCACAACATTTGTGCACAAAGCTTATGCACAAATGTTTTGCAGAACGTTGGTGCACATAGTTTATGTACAACATTTATGCACAAAATGTGTACAACATTCATGCAGAAATTTTATGCACAACATCTATGCACAACGTTTATGCACAACTTCTATGCACAAAGTTTATGCACACGTCTTTTGCACAAAGCTTCTCCACAACATTTATAGAAAATGTTTATGCACAAAGTTTCTGCACGACGTTTGTGCACAATGTGTATGCACACATTTTATGCAAAAATGTTACACACAAAGTTTATGCACAATGTTTATGGCGAAAGTTTATGCAAAAGTTGATTCACAAAGTTTGTACACAAAGTTTACGCACAAAGTTTATGTGCAAATGTTACGCACAAAGTTTATGCACAAAGTATATGCACAAAGATTATGAACAATGTTTATGCACAAGGTTTTTACGCATAGTTCATGCACAAAGTTTATCCACAAAGTTTATGCAAAACCTTTGTACACAACGTCTTTGCACAAACATTATGCACAAAGTTTATGCACGTAGTTTAAGCACAAAGTGTATGCACAACGTTTGAACACAATGTTTATGCACAAAGTATATGCACAAAGTTTATATATACCATTTATGCACAAACTTTATGCTCAAATTTAATGCACAACGTTTATGCACAAAGGTTATGCACAAAGGTCATGCACGAAGTTTATGCGCAAAGTTTCTGTACAGCGTTTTTGCACAACATTTATGCACAAAGTTTATACAAATGTTTCATGCACATATTCTATGCAAAATGTTTATGAACAACGTTTATTCACAAATTGTATGCACATTTTTTAAACACAAAGTTTATTTACCAAGGTTATGCACAACGTTTATGCACAAAGTTTATGCACAAAGTTCATGCACAAAGTTTATGCACAAAGCTTATGCACAACGTTTCTCCATGACGTTTTAACACAAAGTTTTCACACAAATGTTATGCACAAACTTCATGCACAAAACTTATGCACAAAGTTTAATAAAAAAGATTATGAACAAAGGTTATGCACCACGTGTGTGCACAAAGTTTATGCAAGACGTTTATGCACAAATTTTATGCACAAGGTTTATGCAAAAAGTTAAAGCACAAAGTTTATGCACAAATTTTATGCACAAAGATCATGCACAACGTTAATGCAAAACGTTTATGCACATAGCTTATGCACAAATTTTCTGCACAAATGTTATGCATTAATTTTCTACACAAGGTTTATGCACAAAGTTTATGCACAAAGTATATGAACAAAGTTTCAGCACAAAGATTACACACAAATTTGATGGACAACGTTTATGCAAGAATATTGTGCACAAAGTTTATGCAAAACGTTTATGTACAAAGTTTATGCACAAAGTTTTTTGACAAAGTCTATGTAAACATTTATGCACAAAGCTTAGGCCAAAACGTTATGCATATCATTTATGCTCAAATTGTATGTAAAATGTTCCTGCACACAGTTTATGCACAGAGTTTTTACACAACATTAATGCACAAAGTTTATGCACGACGTTTGTAGACAACGTTTATGTACAAAGTTTATGCATGAAGTTGAAGCACGAAGTTTATGCACAGCGTTTATGCACAAATTTAATGCACAATCTTTGTAGAAAATGTTTAGAGACAAACATTTATGCACAAAGTTTGTACACAACGTTCTTCCTCAAAGTCTATGCAAAAGGTTTTTGCACAATGTTTATGCACAAAATTTATGCAAAACGTTTATGCACAAAGTTTATGCACAAAGTAAATGCACAACATTTACGCATAAAGTTTATGCACAAATTTTATTCACAAAGTTTATGCAAAACTTTTTTCACAAGTATTATTTACAAATTGTATGCACAAAGTTTATGCACAACGTTTTTTCACAATATGTATATACAAAGTTTATGCACAAAGTTCATTCACAAGTTTTACGTCCAACGTTTGTGCACAAAGTTTGTACACAACGTTTAGGCACAAAGTTTATGCAGACGTTTTGCACAAAGCTTATGCACCACGTTTATGCACAACGTTTATGGACAAAGTTTATGCACAAAGTTTCTGCATGACTTTATTGCACAAATTTTGTGCACGACGTTTGTGCATAGAGTTTATGAAAAACGTTTATGAAGAATTTTATGCTCAATGGTTATGCACAAGGTTGATTCACAAAGTTTGCAGACAGAGTTTATGCACAAATTGTATGCACAAACTTTATGCTAAACTTCTATGCACAAATTTTATGCAACAAAACATGCACAATGTTCATGCACAAAGTTTATACACAAAGGTAATGAACGCAGTTTATTCACAGGTTTCTCCAAAACGTTTATGAACAAAGTTTATGCACAAAGTTTATACACAAAGTTTATGCACAAAGTTTGTGCACAACGTTTATGCACAAGTTTTATGCACAACGTTTATGCACAAAATATATGCATGAAGTTTCTGCACAAAGGTTTTGCACGACGTTTATGGACAACGTTTATGCACAAAGTTTATGCAAAACGTTTATGCACAAATTTTACGCAAAAATGTTTTGCAAAACGTTTATGTACAAAGTTAATGCACAAACATTATGCACAAAGTTAGATCGTAAAGTTTGCAAAAAACGTTTACACACAAACGTTTATGCACAATTTTTCTTCACAATGCTTGTGCACAAAGTTTATGCACAAAGTTAATGCACAAAGTTTATGCACATAGTTGATGCACAATATTTATGTGCACAGTTTATGCACAAATTTTATGCATGATGTTCATGTCCAAAGTCAATGCACAAAGGTTTTACAGAATGTTTACGCACTATGTTTACACACAAAAGTTATGCACAAAGTTTATGAACAAATTTTATGCACAAATTTTATGCACAACGTTTAAGGACAATGTTTTTCCACAAAGTTTTTGCATGAAGTTTGTGCACAAAGTTTGAGCAAAAATTGTATGCACTTATTTCATGCAGAAAGTTACTTCACAAAGTTTGTGAACAAAGCTAATGCAGAAAGCTTTTGAACAAAGTTTAAACACAATGTTTATGCACAAAGTTTATGCACAAAGTTTATGCACAACGTTATTTCAACAGGTTTGTACACAAACTTTATTCACAATGTTTATGCACAAATTTTATGCACAAAGACCATGCACAACGTTTATGCACAGAGTTTATGCACAAAACTTATGCACATGTTTATGTATACTGGTTTTGCACAAAGATTATGCAGAGCATTTATGCACAAAGTTCATGCACAATTTCATGCACAAAGATTATGCAAAACGTTTATACACAATGTTCATGCACTAAGCTAATGCACGAAGTTTATGCACAAAGTTAATGCATAACATTGATACACAAAGTTTGTGCACAAAGTTTATGTACAAAGGTTTTGCCAAATTTTGAGCATAAAGTTTCTGGACAAAGTTTGTGCACAACGTTTATGCTCAAAATTCATGCACAACGTTTATGCACAAAGCTTATGCACAAAGGTTATGCACAAATTTTATGCACACAGTTTATGCACAAAGTTTATGCGTAAAGTTAATGCACAAAATGTCTGCACAACCTTTATGCACAGAATTTATGCACAAAGTTTATGCACAAAGCTTATGCACAATGTTCATGCACAACGTTTATGAACATTTTCTGCACAAAGTTTATGCACAAAGTTTATGCAATACATTCATGCACAAAGTTTTTGCACAACGTTTATGCACAGCAATTAATCACAACATTTCTGCTCTACGTTCATGCAGAACGTTTATGCACAACTTTGATGCATTAAGTTTTTGAACAAAGTGTATGAAAAACATTTATGCACACAGTTTATGCACGAAGTTTATCCACAAAGTTTATGCACAAAGATTATGCACAAAGTTTATGGACAAAGTTTATGCACAACGGTTTTGCACAAAGTTTGTGCAAAATGTTTGTGCACAAAGTTTATGTACAAATCTTATGCACAAAGTTCATGCACAAAGTTTCTTCTTAAAGTCTCTGTACAAATTTTATGCATAAATTTTCTGCACAAAGTTTGTGAATAATGTTAATGTAAAACGTTTGTCCACAAAGTGTATACACAAAGTTCATGCACAAAGTTTATGCTCAATGCTTTTGCACAAAGTTTCTGTACAAAGTTTATGCACAAAATGTATTCACAACGCTCATGCACAATGATTATGCACAACGTTTGTGCAAAACGTTTTTTGCACAAAGTTTATGCAAAAAGTTAGTGCACAAAGTTTATGCACAAAGGTTTTGCACAAAGCCTCTGCACAACGTTTATGCACAAAGTTTATGCACAATGTTTATTCACAACGTTCATGCATAAAAATTGTGCACAATGTTTATGCACAAAGTTTATGCACACAGTTTATGCACAAAGGTTATGCACAACGTTTATGCACAAAGTTTATGCACAAATTCTATGCACAAACGTAATGCACAAAAGTTATGCATATAGTTTATGCACACTTTCTATGCAATAATTGTATAGACAAAGTTTATGCACAAAGGTTTTGCACAAAGTATGTGCACAATATTCGTGCACAAATGTTATGCAAAAAGTTAATGCATATATTTTATGCACAACATTCATGCACAAAGGTTATGAAAACGTCTATGCACACTTTCTATGCAAAATTGTTATGCACAAAGTTTATGCACAAAGTATCTGAACATTTTTCGTGCACAAAGATTATGCACAAAGTTTATGCACAGCGTTTATGCACAACGTTTATGCACAAAGTTTATGCAAGACGTTTATGCACAACGTTTATCCAAAATGTTTATGCACAAAGTCTATGCACAAAGTTTATGCACAACGTTTATGTACAACATTTATGCACAAAGCTTAGGCACAAAGGTTTTGCAAAACGTTTAAGCATAAAGTGTATGCACAAAGTTTATGCATGATTTTTATGCACAACGTTTATGCACAAAGTTTATGCACAAAGTTTGTGCAAAACGTTTATGCACAAAGCATATGCACAAAGTTCATGCACAAAGTTTATGCACAAAGTTTATGCACAAAGTTTATGCACAAAGTTTACGCACAAAGTTTATGCACGAAGTTTATGCACAATGTTGATGAACAAAGTTTATGCAAAACGTTTATGCACAAAGTATCTGCACAAGATTGATGCACAAAGTTTATGCACAAAGTTTATGCAAAACTTTTATGCACAAATGTTATTCACAAAGTTTATGAACAAAGTTATTGCACAAAGATTATTCACAAAGTTTAAGCATAACGTTGATGCTCAAAGTTTATAAACCATGTTTATGCAAAAAGTTTATGAACAAAGTTTATGCATAAATTTTATGCACAGTGCTTATGTACAAAGATAATGCGCAAAGTTCATGCACAAAAATTAAGCACAACATTTATGCAAAAGGTTTATGCACAATTTTTATGAACAAAGGTTTTGCACAATTTTATGCACAAAGTTTATGAAAAACTTTTACGCACAAAGTTTATGCAGAATGTTTATGCACAAAAATTAGGTGCAAAGTTTATGCAGAATTTTTATGCACAATGTTTATGCACAAAGTCTGCGCACAAAGATGATGCACAAAGTCTTTTCACAAAGTTTATGCACAAAAATTATGCAAAGCGTTTATGTACAACATTTATGCAAAACGTTTATGCACAAATTCTATGCACAAATGTTATGCACAAAATGTGTGGACAATGTTTATGCACAAATCGTATCCACAAAATTTATGCACAACGTTTATGCATTAAGTATGTGCACAAAGTTTATGCACAAAGTTAACGTACAAAGTTAATGCACAAAGTTTGTGCAAAACAGTTATGCACAAAGCTTATGCACAAAATTTATGCAAAATCTTTATGCACAACATTTATCCACAAAGTTTATACAGAAAGGTTATGCACAAAGTTAATGCACGAAGTTTATGCACAAAGTTTATGCACAAACTTTATGCACAAAGTTTACGCACAAAGTGTATGCACAACTTTTAAGCACATTGTTTATTCACAAAGATTATGCACGGAGTTTGCACAAAGATTCTGACCAAGTTGATGCACAAAGTTCATGCACAAAGTTTATGCACAACCTTTATGCACAAAGTTTCTGCACATAGTTAATGCACAAAATTTATGCACAAAGGTTATGCAAACCGTTCATGCACAAATTCTATGCACAAAGTTCATTAAGAAAGGTTGTGCACAAAGTTAATGCACAAAGATTCTGCAAAACGTTTATGCAAAATGTTTATGCACAACTTTTATGCACAAAGTTCATGCACAATGTTGATGCACAAAGATTGTGCACAAAGTTTATGCACATCGTTTGTGCACAATGTTTATGCACAAAGTTTGTGCACAGTGTTCATGCACAAAGTTTATGCACAAAGTTTATGCACAAAAACTAAGCACAAAGTTTATGCAAAACACTTATGCACAACGTTTATGCATAAAGCTTATGTAAAACGTTTATGCAAATTGTTTAAGCACAAATTTTGTGCACAAATTATATGCACAATGTTTATGCAAAACGTTAATGCACAACATTTATGCAAAAAGTTTATGCACAAACTTTATGGACACATTTTATGCTCAACGTTTATGCACAAATTTTATGCACAAACTATATGCACAACGTTTATGCACAAAGTGTTGGCACAAAGTTTATGCACAAAGTTTCTGCACAAAGTTTATACACAAAGTTTATGCACAAAGTTTACACACAAAGTTTATGCACAAATTTCTGCACAATGTTTATGCACAATGTTTATACAAAACGTTTATTTACAAAGTTTATGAACAAACGTTTTGAAAAAAAATTATGCACAAAGCTTTTGCACAAAGTTTATGCCAATCGTTTGTGCACAATGTTTATGCAAAACGTTTGTGCACAAAGTCTATGCATAACGTTTTTGCACAAAGTTTATGCACAAAGTGTATGGACAACCATTATGCACAAATTGCATGCATAAAGTATATGCAAAACGTTTATACACAAAGTTTATGCACAAAGCTTGTGCACAAAGTTTATGCACAACGTTTATGCTCAAAGTTTATGCACAAAGGTTTTGCAAAACGTTTGTGCAAATTGTTTATGTACAAAGTTTATGCACAAAGCTTGTGCACAAAGTTTATGCACAACGTTTATGCTCAAAGTTTATGCACAAAGGTTTTGCAAAACGTTTGTGCAAATTGTTTATGTACAAAGTTTATGCACAAAGTTCATGCACAACGTTTATGCACAAAGTTTATGCACAACGTTTATGCAAAATGATTATGCACAACGTTTATGCACAAAGTTTATGCAGAATGTTTATGCAAAAAGTTTATGCACAAAGTTAATGCAAAAGGATTATGCACAAAGTTTCTCCACAACGTTTGTGCACAAAGGTTATGCACAAAGTTTATGTACAAAGGTTATGCACAAGAGTAATGGACAATGTTCATGCACAAAGTCAATGCAAAACGTTTATGCAAAACTTTCATACACAAAGTTTATGCACAAAGTTTATTCATAAAGTTTATGCACAAATTCTAAGCATAAAGTTTATGCAAAACGATTATGCACGACGTTCATGGAAATAGCATATGCACAATGTTTATTCAAAAAGTTTATGCACAAAGTTTATGCAAAAAGTTTACACTTAAAGTTTATGCACAAAGTTTATGCACAAAGTTTATGCACAACGTTTATGCACAAAGTTTATGCACAATTTTTATGCACAAAGTTTATGCACAAAGATTATGCACAAAGTTTATGCACAACAAGTATGCAAGAAGTTTATGCACAAACTTTATGCACAAAGTTTATGCACAATGTTTATGCAAACATTTTATGCACAAAGTTCATGCACAACGACTATGCACAATGATTATGCAAAACGTTTATGTACAAATTTAATGCACAAAGTTAATGCACATTTTATATGCAAAACGTTTGTGCACAAAGTTTATGCAAAACGTTTGTGCACACATTTCTGCAAAACGTTTATGCACAAAGTTTATGCACAGCTTTTATGTACAAAGTTTATGCACAAACTTTATGCACAAAGTTTACACAGAAAGTTTATGCAGAACGTTTATGCACAAAGTGTATGCACAAAGTTTATGGATAATGTCTATACACAACGTTTATGCCAAACGTTTATGCACAAAGCTTATGCACAATGTTACGCACAACGTTTTTGCACAACATTCATGTAGAACGTTTATGCACAGAGGTTTTGCAAAACCTTTATGCACAATCTTTATGGACAAAGTTTATGCACAAAATTTATGCATAAAGTTTATTCAAAACGTTTATGCACAAATTTTGTGCACAAAGTTTATGCTCAATGTTTATGCACAAAGTTTATGCACAAAGTTTATGGAAAACGTTTATTCACAAAGTTTAAGCACAAAGTTTATGCAAAACGTTTATGCACAAAGTTCATGCACAATGTTTATGCACAAAGTTTAGGCACAAAACTTATGCACAAAGTTTATGCACAAAGTTTATGCACAAAACTTTTGCACAAAGTTTATGCATAAAATTTCTACATAAGTTTTATGCACAAAGTTTCTGCACATCGTTTATGAAAAACATTTATGCACAAAGTTTATGGACAAAGTTTATACAAAACTTCTATGCAAAACATTCATGCAAAACGTTTACGCACAAAGCCTATGCACAAAGTTTATGCACGAACTGTATGCACAAAGTTTATGGACAACGTTTACGCACAAAGCTGATGCACAAGTTTTATGCAAAAGGTTTATGCATAAAGTTTATGCACAAAGTTTATGCACAAATGTGATGCACAAAGTTCATGCACAGAGTTAGTACACAAACGTTTTGTACAACGTTTATGCACAGGTTTTATGCACAAAGTTTATTCACGGAGTTTATGCACAAAGTTAATGCACAAATGTTATGCAAAAATTTTATGCACATCATTTATTCAAAAGGTTTATGCACAAAGTTGATGCACAACGTTTCTGAACAAAGATTATGCACAAAGTTTGTACACAACGTTTATGCACAATGTTCATGCACAAAGTTTATATACAAAGGTTTTGCACAAAAACTATGCACAATTTCTATGGACAAATTTTATCGACAAAGTTTATTCACAAAGTTTATGCACAACGTTTATGCAAAACATTTATAAACAAATTTTATGCATAATGTTATGCACAAAGTTTATGCACAACTTCTATGCTGAAAATTTATGCACAAAGGTTATGCACAAACTTTATGCACAATGTTCATGCACAATGTTTATGCAGAAAGTTTATGCACAACCTTTATGCACAAAGTTTATGCAAAGCTTTTATGCACAAAGTTTGTGCAAAACATTGATGCACAATGCTTATGCACTACGTTTATGTACAAAGTTTATGCACAAAGTTCATGAACAAAGTTTATGGACAAAGTTTATGCACAAAGTTCATGCAAAACGTTTAGGCACAATGTTCATGCACAATGTTTATGCTGACAGTTTAGGCACAAAATTTATGCACAGTTTTTGCATAAGGTTTATGCATTACGTTTCGGCACAAATTTTATGCACAAAGGTTCTACACAAACTTTATGTACAGGGTTTCTACACAAAGTTTATGCACTAAATTTATGCAAAACGTTTATGCACAAAGTTTATGCACAAAGTTTATACGTAAAGTTTATGCAAAACGTTTATGTAAAAAGTTTATGGATAACGTTTATGTAGAAAGCTTATGCACAAAGTTTATGCAAAAATGTTGTGCACAAAGTTTATGCACAAAGTTTATGCGCAGAATTTGTGCACAAAGTTTATGCACAAAGTTTATGCAAAACGTTTATGCACAAAGTCTATGCACAAAGTTTATGCACAAAGTTTATGCACAGCGTTTGTGGACAACGTTTATGCACCATGTTTATGCACAAATTTTATGCAAAACGTTTATGCACAAAGTTTATACACAAAGTTTATGCACAAGCCTTATGCATAAAGTTTATGCTCAAATTTGGTGCAAAACGTTTATGCACAAAGTTTATGCACAAGTTGTATGCACAAATGTTATGCAAAAAGTTAATGCAAATCGTTAATGCACAATGTTTATGCACAAAGTTTATGCACAACATTCATGCACAAACTTTATACACAACGTTTATGCACAAAGTTTATTCACAATGTTTATGCACAAAGTTAATGCACAAAGTTAAAGCACAAAATTATGCACAAATTTTATGCACAACGTTTATGCAAAACCTTTAATGACAAAGTTTATACAAAATGTTTATGCACAAAGTTAACGCAAAATGTTTATGCATAAAGTTTATGTAAAACGTTTATGCACAAAGTTTATGCAAAACGTTTAAGCACAAAGTTTATACACAAAGTTTATGAACAAAGTTTATACACAAAGCTTCTGCACAAAGTTTATGCACAAAGTTTATGCACAAAGTTTATGCACAAATTTTATGCACAATGTTATGCACAAAGTTTATGCACAAAATTTGTGCACAAAGTTTATGCACAAACTTTATGTATTAAGTTTATGCACAACGTTAATGCACAAATTTTATGTACAACGTTTTTGCACAAAGTTTATGCACAAAGTTTAAGCACAAAGTTTATGCACAAAGTTTATGCACAACGTGTATGCACAACATGTATGCACAAAGTTTATGCGAAACGTTTATGCACAAATTTTATGCAAAACATTTTTGCTGAACGTCTATGCACAAAGTTTATGCACAAAGTTTAGGGTCAAGTTTTATGCACAAATGTTATGCTCAAAGTTTATGCACAAAGTTTCCACACAAAGTTTATGCCCAAGGTTGATGCACAAAGTTTATGCACAAAGTTTATGCACAAAGTTTATGCAAAATTTGTATGCAGTTTTTCATGCACAAAGTCTATGCACAAAAGTTTATGCACACAGTTTATGCAAAATGTTGATGCACAAAGTTTATTCAAAATGTTTATGCACAAAGGTTGTGCACAAATTTTATGCACAAAGTTTATGCACAAAGGTAATGCACAAGGTTTATGCACACCTTTTTTGCACAACATTTATGCAAAAAACATAATGTAAAATGTTTATGAAAAACGTTTATGCACAAAGTTTATGCACAACCGTTTTGCACAATGTGTATGCACATAGTTTATGCACGAAGATTATGTACAAAGTTTCTGCACAAAGTTTATGCACAAACGTTTTGCACAAAGTTTGTGCATAATCTTTATGCACAAAGTTTATGGACAACGTTTATGGACAGATTTCATGGACGAAGTTTATTCACAAAGTGTATGAAAAAATTTAATGCACTAAGTTTATGCACAAAGTGTATGCACAATGTTTCTGCAAAGAGTTTATGCAAAACATTTATGCACAATGTTTATGCACAAAGTTCATGCACAAAGTTATACACAAAATTTATGCACAAAGTTTATGCACGAAGTTAATGTACAAAGTTTATGCACAAAGTTTATACACAAAGTTTATGCACAGAGTTTATTCACAACATTTATGAACAAAGTTTATGCACAAAGTTTATGAATAGGGTTTATGCACAACGTTTGTACAAAACGTTTACGCACAAACATTTAGGCACAAAGGTTCTGCACAACGTTTATGCACAAAGTTTATGCACAAAGTGTCTGCACAACTTTTATGCACAAAGTTATTGCATAGAGTTTATGAAAAACGTTTATGCACAAAGGTTATGCAACACATTTATGCACAAAGTTTATGCACAAATTTTATGCAGAAATTTTATAGACAACGTTTATTCACAAAGTTTCTGCACAGAGTTTATCCAAAACGCTTATGCAAAACGTTTATGCACAAAGTTTATACAAAAAGTGTATGCACAAAGTTTCTGCACAAAGTTTTTGCACAAATTGTATAAACAACGTTAATGTGCCAAATTTATACACAAAGTTTATGCACAATGTTTATGCACAAAGTATATGCACCACGTTTATGCAAAACGTTTATGCAAAAATGTTATGCATAAAGTATATGCCCAAAGATTATGCACAAAGTTTATGCACAAATTTTATGCACAAATTTAATGCACAAAGTTTAGCACAAATTTTATGCACTACGTTTCTGCACAAAGTTTAGGCATAGAATTAATGCACAAAGCTCATGCACAACGTCAATGCACAAATTTTATTTGCAACATTTATGCACAAAGTTTCTGCACAAAGTTCATGCACAAAGTTTATGAACAACGTTCATGCACAAAATTTATGCACAAAGTATAAGGAAAATGTGTATGCACAAAGTTTATGCACAAGCTGTATGCAAAACGTTTATGCACAAAGTCTATGCACAAACTTTATGTACAAAGTTTATGCACAAAGTTTATGCACAATGTTTATGCACAACGTTTATGCACAAAATTCTTGCACAACGTTTATGCACAAAGTTTATGCACAAAGTTTATGCATTAAGTTTTTGCACAAAGTTGTTATAGCAATTACATGCACAACGTTTATGCACAAAGGACATGCACAAAGTTTATGCACAACATTTATGCACAAAGGTTCTACACAATGTTTATGCACAAAGTTTATTAAGATATGTTGTGCACAACGTTTCTGCACAACGTTTGTGCACAAAGGTTTTGCACAATGTTTATGCACAAAGTTTATGCACAAATGTGATGCACAGTGTCTATACACAATGTTTATGAACAAATTTTATGCACAAAGTTTAGGAACAAAGTTTATGCAAACGTTTTATGCACAAATTTTATGCACAACCTTTATGCACAAAGCTTATGCACAAAGGGTCAGCACAAAGTTTATGAGCAACGTTTATGCACAAAGTTTATGCACAAAGTGTATGCAAAAAGTTTACTCATAACGTTTCTGCACGAAGTTTATCAACAAAGTTCATGCACAAAGTTTTTGCACAAGGTTTATTCACAAAGGTTATGCACAAAGTTTATGCACAAAGTCTATGCACAAATTTTATGCACAAATTTTATGCACAAGGTTTGTGCAAAACGTTTGTTCATAGTGTCTTTGTACAAAGTTTATGCACAAAGATTATATACAAAGTTAATGCAAAAACTTTATGCACAAAGTTTATGCACAACGTTTATACACAACGTTTATGCACAAAGTTTATGAAAAACGTTTATGCACAAAGTTTATGCACAAAGTTTTGGCATAGTGGCAGTGACGGCCGCCCAAGGCGCCCTTCTGGCAAAAACATATGGGGGCGTCATTCCGGTGTGCGCGGGCCCTCAATCATCCTTGATGCATTGAATAGCTGGGCCCTAAGGCGCGCTTCGGCGTTGTTGGGAATTTTGTGGGTCTAGCCTTGATCCTTGGCCATGAATTCCTGTCACTTGTTTTCCCCTCGACCGATCCAACATTTTGCCAGGCAAAACGCCATCAAATCTTGATGGATCAATCCTGTTCTTGGGACAATGTCGCATGGTTTTTCCTATAGATTCAAAATCCACAGTCAGATTACACATTCAAGGAAG
Organism: Penium margaritaceum; assembly: GCA_023375785.1. Classification (NCBI taxonomy): domain Eukaryota; kingdom Viridiplantae; phylum Streptophyta; class Zygnematophyceae; order Desmidiales; family Peniaceae; genus Penium; species Penium margaritaceum. Next base: position 47,678 of record SZWC01014660.1, read on the forward strand.
CCTCAAGCCGTGATCAGTGCCATTGGCACTGTCCAGGTTACATGACATGATTGCTGCTAAAACAATATTGTGCAGCTACAAGGTCTTGCACATACCATCACTGACGGCAAAATCGACCATTTAAATAGCCAATTTTCATGGAAACCAATGACACCTTACCATATTTGGATTGAGAAATCAACCAAGTTCCATCCTCAAACTGATGGGAGAATCAAGTGGACCAACCAGATGCTTCAACAACCCCACACATGATGCGAGGTCCACGCGACTGATTTGAGAACAAAAAACCCAACCGCCGAACCCACATTCAAATTGGGGATTTCCATCGCAAGGGGTACAACTTTGTTTGAGGTGGTCTACAACAAACTTCTCACCAAACTGGCATGATTGCAAGATCAACATTCATGTAGTTGACATCCACTAACCCAACTTCTTGAGTATATGGGAAGAAACACGACAAACCCTTGCAAAGATTGAAGTGATGATGTAGTGAGCAACAGACTGACTTTGCAGAAATGACATCTGTAGTGCTGGTGATCGTTTTCTACAAAGCTCAACATACATCAAACTACACAAACACAATTTAGAGCTAAAACCTCGATGGTTTGAACCATTTGAAACTGAGCCAATGCCAACTGCACTCGTTGCGCGAATTCCCCCACCATTCATTTGGTTTTCCACATTAGCAAGCTATAGCATTATTCGGACCTCAACAAGAGCTTCCCTTGTAGAGATGTCTTTGCTCTATCTTTGGTTCAAGTGAACATGGACACGGAGTAGGTCATTGAGGATATCCTCAAACATCGACACCATGGGAAAAAAAGAATATCTTGTTAAGTGACACTACTACGACTTCGTGCACAACAGTGGGGAGCCATAAAACAACCTTCGCGACGTCAACCATCCGAGTGACGGCTAGAACAAGCATCACAATCTTACTTTGGTGAATGCACCAACACATTCCAGCTAAAGGGGAAGAAAGTTTTACATCCTGAACGTACACGAGTCCTTTCACTCAATAAGTGGGTAAATTGTCAATATATTGATGGCCTACGCATGTTGACTTCGTGACTTTTACGTTGTTTCACGAAGGGATTTTTATCCACCTGTCTTGACCTTGAATGTTTCGTTTTAGAAGGTTTCGACAAGTTTGACTACTTTCCAGAATGGTCGACAGAACTAAAGTGAACTATATCGATGTTTTGATTTTTTGATCGACTTCTTGACATTACATGTATTGTCACTGTCAAGAAGTCGATCAAAAAAATCAAAACAATGATTCATTCTAGCTTCAAATATCAATGTGTGTGTGTATGTGTGTGTGTGTGTGTGATCAATGTGTGTGTGTGTGTGTGTGTGTTTGTGTGTGTGTGTGTGTGATCAAAAAGAAATTCCCCTTAAAATTCCCAAAAGTCCCCAAATTTTAGTGGCCATCATTGATAATGTAACATTACATGTATTGCTCATCTCCAGCTTCAAATATCTCACAAATGATTCATTTTATTACTTCCCATTTCTTACATGCATACGACACTTCTGACACCTGTGATCAAAGTACACTTACTACAAAACACAAATTGTCAGCGTAACGCATTGCATGGTTAGCGTACGCAACATGTCAATGATGATGCCCATACTAAGGCAGCCAATTGGAGCCCACTAGCTGCCGGACGACCCCTTAACAATTGATTTCCCATCCATTACATCTGGATGGATGCTATATAGCTGTATCAGTGCCCCTCTCTGATCTTTCTCATAAAACTACCAAGTGGATTTGGGAAGACAACGAACAAGAAGACTTCAATCTTCAGAGAAATGCATTGACATTGTCGCCAACCTTACAATTGATGGATCCAATGGTGGACTGCATCATGGCCAGTGACATATTCGATTGGGTGATTAGAGCCATTCTCTTCCAAGGCAACGTTCGTGGAGAACAAGAGTTTGCGTGTTTGTCGCAAAAACCACTCGGACCAGAGCTATAAAATGAGGTGCACAGAAAGGGACTGTTTGTAGTTGTGCACACGTTCAACTTGTGTTAGTGCTATGTGAATCACCAATGATGTGTCATTTGCACTGACCACCACATACTTAAACATCTCAAGCCACGGAAAAATCTGAATCGTTGGCAAACTCGATGGATGGAGTTCCTCGAGACCAACTTCGACTATGCCATCGATGACTGGCGTAAAAAAAATCTAGCAGACGCTCTCAGCCGTTGACTAGACTTTATGGTTAAGGTCAACACGTTCCTTATCAAACGAGACCCGTATGTTGCGAAGCTGTTCGCCAAGGGTTACAAGGAGTTCGGTGGGTATGAAAAAAACAATTTATGATTCGACAACCACTTTGTGTGATGGCCATGCACTCACCAAGTCGATGTAGCACCAAATGAAGAGCTTCAGATAATGCTTTTGGAAGAGTGCCACAGCATCAGTCCAGGTGGACACTTTGACAATGACAAGACGCTTAAGAAACTGTTAAAGTAGAACTAGTTGGACCGCATATAAAGCTTTTTGGAACCTTTATGTAAATCATGTGATACTTGTTTGTAAAAAAAAACTCGATGCACGTGGCTACCGTGACTTCTCCAACCACTCCCCGTTCCAACGGAGGCATGGGCCGAAATCATCATAGGAATTTGCGCAACTAATGAGGTGGTGGACAGGTTTTCAAAAAATTCTCACTTCATTTCAACAATCGCCACTATTGTCGCTGAGGGTATAGTGCAGCTGTTACAAAACAACATTGTGCGGTGGCACAATGTATCATCATCAGCGACATGAACGCCCCTTTCACCAGCCACTTTTGTCATAAACTGATAACAATCTACGACAATTGAATCCAGGTTTCTACGATGTTTACATCCTCAAACCAAGGGGCAAGTGGAACGGACAAAGTTGACTCTCGAAGAGCTCCTCTAGACTTTATGTGAGTCCCACAGGATCCATTGCGTGTCTACACTTCCAAGTGCTGAACTTGCGTACAACTCTACGACTTCCACCGCAACCGTTTTAGGTTCTCTACAACAAACATCATGCCATTGTGGCAGGCTTCAGAGCCAAAGGAATATTCTAGCAGTTGTCATCCACTCTTGTGACTTCTCGAGTGTCTCAGAGGAAACACGGAAGATCCTCACGAGGACTTTGGCGACGATGACGTGAGGAACAAACCAACATCATAGTGACGACATCTTTGGCACCGGCGGTTCATTCTACTGAGTTCAAGAGACATCAAACTACATAGCCAAGGCTTTTTAAAGCTAAAACACCAATGGTTGGGATCGTTTGAGATCTAGCGAATGCAAACCCCCACCGAGCAGCTTAGAAGACCCATCTGGATTTCAATGTTAGCAAGCTCAAACACTCCGCGAACCTTGCGAGAGGTTCTTAGGCAGTCATCTCGCTACGCCACCTCCGTTTCAAGTGTAGACGGACACGGAGCATGTGATTGAGGATACCCTAGACCACCGTCATCGTAGAAGAACGACCACATACGTTGTGAAGAGGCCGGCTATGATGCCGCACACAACATTGGGAACCATTTGAAAATTTCCGTGATGTTGATCCTTTGATTGAAGGCTAATAAAGTTTTCAATGGCTTACGTCGGCGAACGTGCCTGGACGTTACAAATAGAAGAGGAAAGTTGTTACGTCCTTGACGTTCACAAGTTCCTCAACTCCGTGAGTGGGCATGTATGTCATTTCATTCGTGGTATACGACGCTCGAACCTCAGGATTCTCACATCACTTGGCGGTGGGAATAGTGTTTACTTGCCCCGACCTTAAGGGTTCCTTTGAAGAATCTGACAAGTTAAACCACTTTCAAGAATGGTTGACAAGACTGTTGCAAAATGTATCTAAGTCTTGATACTATGTGGTCTACTTTTTGACAGCGGTATACTTTTTTTACAGATGCGCATTGATGTTCTCAACCCCCTCCACTTATGGACGGAGTTTCTGGTAGAGGCCACCAACGACGTATCGTTGCATGCGTCACTCCACTCAAGCCCTTAAGGCTCCACATGCTTCATTTGTTTCTCGCTATTGTATACATGCGCTCTACATGTACGATGATTGTCATTGAAAGTACACGCACTACTACATACAAATTCTCCAACAGTCCCCGTTCCCTGTTTTGTCTTCTGCTCGGCACCTAATCCCTGTGAACCACGCAAGTTTTGCTCGGTGTAACAACAATGTGTTCACAATGAGACACATGGTCTTCCCCTGCTACGTACATCTTTACGTTGACCAAAAGAGAGGGGTTGTGGAACACGCAGAAGGCTCTTCGAAGTGAAAGGATACCGGCGTGTAACGTTGTAACCGCCAGTAGGAAACTTTTGCATTTGCAGCACAAACCAAACGCTTTTGGTTCCTCACATTTCTTCCCTCAGGTTTTCACTGCACAGGTTCGCGACGGTTTTTTCGCTGAGCGCTGTTTTCTGTCTTTCGCAGCCGATAGGACGTTCAAGCAAGCCGGCCGACCAGCGGCGCGAGAACCGTCGCGCGGCGCGCGTGCAACTGCCGACGCCCTCTCTCGATACGCGCATTCGAAGCGCATCGCCTCGTCGCACCACGAGGCGCCCTTCTCCCACATGTGGACGCCAGCCGTACACCAAACCTTAAAGACGATGCCATTGCCTCTGCCATGGCGAGAGATTCGAGCGGCGTCCGTCGGTGCGACGTGCTGCTGCCGTCTGCCTCTCCTGCGGCAGAAGCAGGAGCAGCAGCAGACATGCCTTGTCTTCCATCAGGCGGCTTTCACGCAGCGCAGGTGTCAGCAGAGCAGCGTCCCCAGGTTTTGCGTTGAGCGCCATCGGACAGTCCTTGCTTACTCTGACCGATCATGCCGTGCATGCGTCGGCAGAAAGGATGAAAAGCGGAGCTGTAGGGACATGACATCACTTGAAGACTGGCGGGCACGTACAGAGATTCTAAGTGAGAGTGTCCATTTCGACACGTCATTGACGCGGCTATGGCGACGAAGGGGATTTCCACACGGCTGGCACGCACTGCCCTTTTCCTCGTCGCCCTCGGTTTGTGTGTGGCGGCGCCATCGGGAGCAGTTCTGAACCCTGTCACGCGCATCCGACTGTTCACTGCGACCAATTATGTGCGTTCGTCTGTGGCCCTCAACCCTTGACAGGCACAGATGCGTTATGGACACTTGGGTTGGATCACCGGCGGTTGGAGTGGTGGTCCTAGGGTAGGACCACCACTGGTGGTGGTCCACCGCTAGCCTCAGGCTAGCGGTGGACCAGGCTAGTAGCCTGGTAGGACTCCTGCCAGGCTACTTGGCCGCACTTCTGCATCGCACGTGCGTTGAATTGTGGGTGTGCGTGTACATGGGTTGGATTGTAGTGGGGGCAACTGCGTCGAGATAGATGGATGGGCCGCGGTATGATTTCGCAACAGTGGCGGGCATCGTCACAAGTTATGAACGGATGAGTTGTGGAGCTACTGTTGCAGAGTTTGCGGCCGCTGACGGACGCGGAAACGCAACATGTGACGCAACGCAACGCAAGTGGTCTGAATGACAGTAGGTGAAGAACAAGGATGTGAAACGCCGC
>SZWC01014661.1:24011-41342 GCA_023375785.1 Penium margaritaceum
CGGGTCACAGAAACCAAAGCCGGGTCATAGAAACCAAAGCCGGGTCACAACAACGAAAGTCGGGTCATAGAATCCAAAGACGGGTCACAGAAACTAAAGCTGGGTCAAAAAACCAAAGCTAGATAAACCAAAGCCGGATCACAGAAACAAAAGCTGGGCCACAAAAAACGAAAGCCGGGTCAGAGAAACCAAAGCCGGGTCACAGAAACCAAAGCCGGGTCACAGAAACCAAAGCCGGGTCACAGAAACCAAAGGTGGGTCACAGAAACCAAAGCCAGGTCACAGAAACCAAAGCCAGTCACACAAACATAAGCCAACCTACTTGCGCCCTACTTCCGTCCTACTTGCACCCTAGTTGCACGCTAGTTGCGCCATAGTTGCGCCCTAGTTGCGCCCTAGTTGCGCCCTTGTTGCGCCCTAGTTGTGCCCTAGTTGCGCCATAGTTGCGCCCTAGTTGTGCCCTAGTTGAGCCCTAGTTGCGCCCTAGTTGCGCCCTAGTTGCGCCCTTGTCGCGCCCTAGTTGCGCCCTAGTCGTGCCGTAGTTGCGTCCTAGTTGCACCCTATTTGCGCCCTTTTTGTACCCTACTTTCGCCCTACTAGCACCCTACTTGCACCCTAGTTGTGCCTTAGTTGGGCACTAGCAATGCCCTAGCTATGCCCTAGTTGCGCCCTAGTTGCATCCTACTTGTGCCCTACTTTCGTGCTAGTTGCGCCTTAGTTGCGCCTTAGTTGCGTTTAACTTGCACACTAGTTGCACCCTAGTTGTGCTCTAGTTGCGCCCTAGTTGTGCCCTAGTTGCGCCCTAGTTGCGCCCTGGTTGTGCCCCGGTTGCGCCCTAGTTGCACCCTAGTTGCGCCCTAGTTGCGCCCTGGTTGCGCCCCGGTTGCCCCCTAGTTGCACCCTAGTTGCGCCCAAGTTGCACCCTAGTCGTGCCATAGTTGCGCCCTAGTTGCGCCCTAGTTGCACCCTAGTTGTGCCCTAGTTGCACCCTAGTTGTACCCTTCTTGCGCCCTACTGGTGCCTACTTGCGCCCTAGTTGCGCCTCAGTTGGGCACTAACTACACCCTAGTTGTCCCCTAGTTACGCCCTAGCTGCGTCCTACTTGCGCCCAACTTGCGCCCTAGTTGCGCCTTAGTTGCACCCTAGTTGCGTCCAACATGCACACTACTTGCACCCTAGTTGCACCCTAGTTGCGCCCTAGTTGCGCCATAGTTGCTTTCTAGATGCACCCTAGTTACGCCCTCGTTGCGCCCTCGTTGCGCCCTCGTTACGCCCTCGTTATGCCCTCGTTGCGCCCTCATTACGCCCTAGTTGCACCCTAGTTGTGTCCAAGTTGCGCCAAAGTTGCGCCCTAGTTGCACCCTAGTTGCGCCCTAGTTGTGCCCTAGTTGCGCCCTAGTTGCGCCCTAGTTGCACCCTAGTTGCGCCCTAGTTGCGCCCTAGTTGCGCCTTAGTTGTGCCCTAGTTGCGCCCTACTTGTGCCATACTTGCGCCCTAGTTGCGCCTTAGTTGCGCCCTATTCGCGTCCTAGTTGCGCCATAGTTGCACCCTAGTTGCACCCTTCTTGCGGCCTTATTCCACCCTACTTACGGCCTATTGGCACCCTTCTTACGCCCTAGTTGCGCCTTAGTTGGGCACTAGCTACGCCCTAGTTGTGCCATAGTTGCACCCTAGTTGCGTCTTACTTGCGCCCTACTTGCGCCCTAGTTGTACCCTATTTGCGCCCTAGTCGCGCCCTAGTTGCGCCCTAGTTGGACCCTAGTTGCACCCTACTTGCGCCCTAGTTGCGCCCTAGTTGCGCCCTGGTTGCTCCCTAGTTGCAAACTAGTTGCGCCCTAGTTGCGCCCTAGTTGCGCCTTAGTTGCGCCCTAGTTGCGCCTTAGTTGCGCCCTAGTTGCGACCTAGCTGCGTCCTAGTTGTGCCCTAGTTGTGCCCTAGTTGCGCCCTAGTTTCACCCTAGTTGCACCCTAGTTGCGCCCTAGTTGCACCCTAGTTGCGCCCTAGTTGCGTCCTAGTTGCTCCCTAGTTGCACCATAGTTGCACCCTAGTTGTGCCCTAGTTGCACCCTAGTTGTGCCCTAGTTGCGCCCTAGTTGCGTCCTAGTTCCGCCCTAGTTGCGCCATAGTTGCCCCCTGGTTGCGCCCTAGTTGCGCACTAGTTGCACCCTACTTGCGCCCTACTTGCGCCCTAATTGCGCCCTAGTTGCGCCTCAGTTGGGCACTAGCTAGGTCCTAGTTGTACCCTAGCTGCGCCCTAGTTGCGTCCTACTTGTGCCCTACTTGCGCCCTAGTTGCGCCTTAGTTGCGCCCTAGTTGCGCCCTAGTTGCGCCTTAGTTACGCCCTAGTTACGCCCTGGTTGCGGCCCAGTTGCGCCCTATTTGTGCCATAGTTACGCCCTAGTTGCGCCCTAGTTGCGCCCTAGTTGCGCCCTAATTGCGCCCTAGTTGCGCCCTAGTTGCGCCCTAGTTGCGCCCTAGTTGCGCCCTAGTTGCATCCTAGTTGCGCCCTAGTTGCGCCCTAGTTGCGCCTTAGTTACGCCCTAGTTACGCCCTGGTTGCGGCCCAGTTGCGCCCTATTTGTGCCATAGTTACGCCCTAGTTGCGCCCTAGTTGCGCCCTAGTTGCATCCTAGTTGCGCCCTAGTTGCGCCCTAGTTGCGCCTTAGTTACGCCCTAGTTACGCCCTGGTTGCGGCCCAGTTGCGCCCTATTTGTGCCATAGTTACGCCCTAGTTGCGCCCTAGTTGCGCCCTAGTTGCGCCCTAATTGCGCCCTAGTTGCGCCCTAGTTGCGCCCTAGTTGCGCCCTAGTTGCGCCCTAGTTGCGTCCTGGTTGCGCCCTAGTTGCGCCCTAGTTGCACCCTTATTGCGCCCTTATTGTACCATACTTGCGCCCTACTGGCACCCTACTTGCGCCCTAGTTGTGCCTTAGTTGGGCACCAGCTACGCCCTAGTTGTGTCCTAGTTGCGCGCTAGTTACCTCCTACTTGTGCCCTACTTGCGCGCTAGTTACGCCTTAGTAGCTCGTTAGTTGCGCCCAACTTGCACACTAGTTGCACCCTAGTTGCGCCCTGGTTGCGCCCTAGTTGTGCCCTACTTACGCTCTAGTTGCGCCCTAGTTGGACCCTACTTGCGCCCTAGTTGTGCCGTAGTTGTACCCTACTTGCGCTCTAATTGCGCCCTACTTGCGCCCTAGTTGCGCCTTAGTTGCGCCCTAGTTGCGCCCAACTTGCACACTAGTTGCACCCTAGTTTCACCCTAGTTGCGTCCTAGTTGCGTCCTAGTCGCACCCTACTTGCGCCCTACGTGCGCCCTACTTGCGCCCTACTTGTGCCCTACTTGTTCCCTAGTTGCACCCTAGTTGTGCCCTACTTGCGCCCTAGGTGCATCCTAGTTGCGCCCTAGTTGCATCCTAGTTGTGCCGTTCTTGCACCCTTATTGCACCAAACTTACACCCTACTGGTGCCCTACTTGCGCCCTAGTTGCACCTCAGTTGGGCACTAGCTACGCCCTAGTTGTGCCCTAGTTGCGCCCTAGTCGCGTCTTACTTGCGCCCTACTTGCGCCCTAGTTGCACCCTAGTTGCGCCATACTTGCACCCTAGTTGCGCCCTAGTTGCGCCATGAGTGTGTGCCCTAGTTGCGCACACGTTGCACCCTACTTGTGCCCTACTTGCATCCTACTTGCGCCCTAGTTGCACCTCAGTTGGGCACTAGCTACGCCCTAGTTGTACCATAGTTGCGCCCTAGTTGCGTCCTACTTGTGCCCTATTTGCGCCCTAGTTGCGCCTTAGTTTCGCCCTAGTTGCGCCCTAGTTACGCCCTAGGTACGCTTAGTTGCGCCCTAGTTGCGCCCTAGTTGTGCCCTGGTTGTGCCCTAGTTGCGCCCAAGTTGCGCCCTAGTTGCGCCCCAGTTGCCCCCAGTTGCGCCCTTATTGCGCCCTAGTTGCGCCCTAATTGCGCATTAGTTGCGCCCTAGTTGTGCCCTAGTTACGCCCAAGTCACGCCCTAGTCGCGCCCTAGTCGCGCTCTAGTCGCGCCAAAGTCGCGCTCTAGTTGCGCCCTAGTTGCGCCCTAGTTGCACCCTAGTTGCGCCCTAGTTGCGCCCTAGTTGTGCCCTTGTTGCGCCCTCATTGCGCCCTCGTTGCACCCTCGTTGCGCCCTCGTTGCGCCCTCGTTGCGCTCGAGGTGCCCCCTAGTTGCGCCCTTGTTACGCCCTAGTTGTGCCCCACTTGTGCCGTAGTTGCACCCTACTTGCGCCCTACTTGCGCTCTAAATACACCCTTGTTGCGCCCTAGTTGTGCCCTAGTTGCGCCCTAGTTGCACCCTAGTTGCGCCCTAGTTGCGCCCTAGTTGCGCCCTAGTTGCGCCCTAGTTGTACCCTAGTTGCGTCCTAGTTACGCAATAGTTACGCCCTAGTTGCACCCTAGTCGCGCCCTAGTCGCGCCCTAGTCACGACCTAGTTGCACCCTAATTGCGCCCTAGTTGCGCTCTAGTTGCACCCTATTTGCGCCCTTATTGCACCCTACTTGCGCCCTAGTGGCACCCTTCTTGCGCCCTAGTTGTGCCTTAGTTGGGCACTAGCTACGCCCTAGTTGTGCCCTAATTGCGTCCTGGTTGTGTCCTACTTGTGCCCTACTTGCGCGCTAGTTGCGCCTTAGTTGCGCCTTAGTTGCGCCCAACTTGCACACTAGTTGCACCCAAGTTGCGTCCTAGTTGCGCCCTAGTTGCACCCTGGTTGCGCCCCGGTGGGGCCCTAGTTGCACCCTAGTTGCGCCCTAGTTGCGTCCTAGTTGCGACCTAGTTGCGTCCTAGTTGTGTCCTAGTTGTGCCCTAGTTGCTTCCTAGTTGCACCCTAGATACGCCCTAGTTACACCCTAGTTGCGTCCTAGTTGCACCCTAGTTGCGCCCTAGTTGTACCCTCGTTGCGTCCTCGTCGCCCCCTAGTTGCGCCCTTATTGTGTCCTTGTTGCGCCCTAGTTGCGCCCTAGTTGCGCCCTAGTGTCGCCCTAGTTGTGCCCTAGTTGCGTCCTAGTTGCGCCCTAGTTGTGCCCTAGTTGCGCTCTAGTTGCACTCTAGTTGCGCCCTAGTTACGCCCTAGTTGGGCACTAGCTACGCCCTAGTTGTGCACTAGTTGCGCCCTAGTTGCGTCTTACTTGCGCCCTGCTTGTGCCCTAGTTGTGCCCTAGTCGCGCCCTAGTTGCACCCTAGTTGTACCCTAGTTGCGTCCTAGTTGCACCCTAGTTGCACCCTAGTTGCGCCCTAGTTGCGCACTAGTTGTACCCTAGTTGCGCCCTAGTTGCGGCCTAGTTGTGTCCTAGTTGTGCCCTAGTTGCGCCCTAGTTGCACCCTAGTTGCACACTAGTTGCACCCTAGTTGTGCCCTAGTTGCACCCTAGTTGCGCCCTATTTGCGCCCTACTTGCGCCCTAGTTGCACCCTAGTTGCACCCTAGTTGCGCCCTTGTTGCGCCCTAGTTCCACCCTAGTTGCGCCCTAGTTGCGCCCTAGTTGCGCCGTAGTTACGCACTAGTTGCACCCTATTTGTGCCCTCATTGCACCCTACTTGCACCCTACTGGCACCCTACTTGCGCCCTACTGGCGCCCTACTTGCGCCATACTTGTGCCCTAGTTGCGCCTCTATCGGGCACTAGCTATGCCCTAGTTGTACCCTAGTTGTGCCTAGTAGCGTCCTACTTATGCCCTACTTGCGACCTAGTTGCGCCTTAGTTGCGCCCTAGCTGCGTCCTATTTGCGTCTTAGTTGCGCCCTAGATGCGGCCTAGTTGCGTCCTAGTTGCGCCCTAGTTGCGCCCTAGTTACGCCCTAGTTGCGCCCTAGTTGCGCCCTAGTTGCGCCCTAGTTGCCCCCTAGTTGCGCCCTAGTTGCGCCCTAGTCGCGCCCTAGTTGCACCCTAGTTGCGCCCTAGTTGCGCCCTAGTTGCACCATATTTGCGCCCTTATTGCACCCTACTTGCGCCCTACTGCTACCATACCTACGCCCTATTGGCACCCTACTTGCACCCTATTTGCGCCCTACTTGCGCCATACTTGTGCCCTAGTTGCGCCTCAGTTGGGAACTAGCTACGCCCTAGTTGTACCCTAGTTGTGCCTAGTTGCGTCCTACTTATGCCCTACTTGCCCCCTAGTTGCGCCCTAGTTGCGCCCTAGTTGCGCCCTAGTTGCGCCGTAGTTGCCCCCTAATTGCGCCGTAGTTGCACCCTAGTTGTGCCCTAGTTGCGCCCTAGTTGCGCCCTAGTTGCGCCCTAGTCGCGCCCTACTTGTGCCCTAGTTGTACCTTAGTTGGGCACTAGCTACGCCCTGGTTGTGCCCTAGTTGCACGATAGTTGCATCCTACTTTTGCCCTACTTGCGCGCTAGTTACGCCTTAGTAGCGCCTTAGTTGCGCCCAACTTGCGCACTAGTTGCACCCTAGTTGCGCCCTAGTTGCGCCCTAGTTGTGCCATACTTGCGCACTAGTTGCACCCTAGTTGTACCCTACTTGAGCCCTAGTTGCGCCCTAGTTGCGCCATAGTTGCGCCCTAGTTCCGCCCTTGTTGCACTCTAGTTGCGTCCTACTTGCGCCCTGGTTGCGCCTTAGTTGCGCCCTAGTTGCGCCCAACTTGCACACTAGTTGCACCCTAGTTGCGCCCTAGTTACGTCCTAGTTGCGCCCTACTTGCGCCCTACGTGCGCCCTACTTGCGTCCTACTTGCGCCCTAGTTGCGCCCTAGTTGCGCCCTTCTTGTGCCCTAGGTGCGTCCTAGTTGCGCCCTAGTTGCACCCTAGTTGCGCCCTTCTTGCACCCTTATTGCACCAGACTTACACCCTACTGGCGCCCTACTTGCGCCGCAGTTGCGCCTCAGTTGGGCACTAGCTACGCCCTAGTTGCCCCCAGTTGAGCCCTAATTGCGCCCTAGTTGCGCCCTAGTTGCGCCTTAGTTGCGCCCTAGTTAGGCCCTAGTTGCGCCCAAGTCGCGCCCTAATTGCACCCTAGTCACGCCCTAGTCGCGCCCTAGTCGCGCCCTAGTTGCGCCTTAGTTGCGCCCTAGTTGCACCCTAGTTGCGCCCTAGTTGTGCCCTAGTTGCGCCCTAGTTGTGCCCTAGTTGCGACCTAGTTGCGGCCTAGTTGCACCCTAGTTGCGCCCTAGTTGCGCTCTATATGTGCCCTAGTTGCGCCCTAGTTGCGCCCTAGTTACGCCCTAGTTGCGCCCTAGTCGCGCCCTAGTTGCACCCTAGTCGCGCCCTAGTTGCGCCCTAGTTGCGCCCTAGATGAGCCCTTGTTACACCCTAGTTGTGTCCCAATTGTGCCCTATTTGCGCCCTACTTGCGCCCTACTTGCGCCCTACTTGCGCCCTAGTTGCGCCCTAGTTGCGCCCTAGTTGCGCTCTATATGTGCCCTAGTTGCGCCCTAGTTGCGCCCTAGTTGCGCCCTATTTGCGCCCTAGTTGCACCCTACTTGCGCCCTAGTTGTGCCCTAGTTGCGCCCTAGTTGCGCCCGACTTGCGGCCTACTCTTGCCCTAGTTCCGCCTCAGTTCGGCACTAGCTACGCCCTAGTTGTAGCCCAGTTGAGCCCTACCTGCATCCTACTAATGCCCTATTTACGCCCTAGTTGCGCCTTAGTTGCGCCTTAGTTGCGCTTGAGTTGCGCCTTAGTTGCACCCTAGTTGCGTCCAAGTTGCGCCTTAGTTGCACCCTAGATGCACCCTAGTTGCGCCGTAGTTGCGTCCTAGTTGCGCCCTAGTTATGCCCTAGTTACGCCCTAGTTGCGCCCTTGTTACGCCCTTGTTGCGCTCTCATTGTGCCCTCGTTGCGCCCTCGTTGCGCCCTCGTTGCGCTCTAGTTGCGCCCTAGATGAGCCCTTGTTACACCCTAGTTGTGTCCCAATTGTGCCGTATTTGCGCCCTACTTGCGCCCTACTTGCGCCCTACTTGCGCCCTAGTTGCACCCTTGTTGCGCCCTAGTTGCGCCCTAGTTACGCCCTAGTTGCGCCCTAGTTGCACCCTAGTTGCGCCCTAGCTGCGCCCTAGTTGTGCCCTAGTTGCGCCCTAGTTGCGCCCTAGTTGCGCCCTAGTTGCGCCCTAGTTGCGCCCTAGTCGCGCCCTAGTCGCGCCCTATTCACGCCCTAGTTGCGCCCTAGTTGCGCCCTAGTTGTGCTCTACTTGCACCCTATTTTTGCCCTTATTGCACCCTACTTGCACCCTACTAGCACCCTTATTGCGCCCTAGTTGTGCCTTAGTTGGGCACTAGCTACGCCCTAGTTGTGCCCTAGTTGCGCCCTAGTTGCGTCCTACTTGTGTCCTGCTTGCGCGCTAGTTGCGCCTTAGTTGCATCTTAGTTGTGCCCAACTTACACACTAGTTGCACCCTAGTTGCGCCCTAGTTGCGCCCTAGTTGTGCCCTAGTTGCGTCCTAAATGCGCCCTGGTTGAGCCCCGGTTGCGCCCTAGTTGCGCCATAGTTGCCCCCTACTTGCGCCCTAGTTGCGCCCTAGTTGCGACCTAGTTGCGTCCTAGTTGTGCCCAAGCTGTGCCCTAGTTGCGCCCTAGTTGCACCCTAGTTGCGCCCTAGTTGCACCCTAGTTGCGCCTTAGTTGCGCCCTTGTTGCGCCCTAGTTGCGCCCTCGTTGCGCCCTCGTTGCGCCCTAGTTGCGCCCTCGATGCGCCCTTGTTGCGCCCTAGTTGCGCCCTAGTTGCGCTCTAGTTGCGCCCTAGTTGCGTCCTAGTTACGCCCTAGTTGCGCCCTAGTTGCGCTCTAGTTGCGCCCTAGTTGCGTCCTAGTTACGCCCTAGTTGCGCCCTAGTTGCGCTCTAGTTGCGCCCTAGTTGCGCCCTAGTTGCGCCCTTGTTGCGCCCTAGTTGTGTCATAGTTGCGCCATACTTGCACCATACTTGCGCCCTAGTTGCGCCCTACTTGTACCCTAGTTGCGTCGTAGTTGCGCCCTAGTTGTGCCCTAGTTGTGCCTTGGTTGGGCACTAGCTACGCCCTAGTTGTACCCTACTTGCGCCCTAGTTGTGTCCTACTTGTGCCCTATTTGCGCCCTAGTTGCGCCTTAGTTGCGCCCTAGTTGCGCCCTAGTTGTGCCCTAGTTGCGCCCTAGTTGCGCCCTAGTTGCGCCCTAGTTGCGCCCTAGTTGCGGCCTAGTTGTGCCATAGTTGCGCCCTAGTTGCGCACTAGTTGCGCCCTAGTTGCGCCCTAGTTGCCCCCAGTTGCACCCTAATTGCGCCCTAGTTGCGTCCTAGTTGCGCCCTAGATGCGGCCTAGTTGCGCCCTAGTCGCGCCCTAGTCGCGCCCTAGTTGTGCCTCAGTTGCGCACTAGTTGCACCCTATTTGCGCCCTAGTTATGCCCTAGTTGCACCCTAGTTGTGCCCTAGTTGCTACCGAGTTGGGCCCAAGTTGCCCCCAATTGTGCCCTACTTGCGCCCTAGTTGTGCCCTAGTTGCGCCCTAGTTGTGCCCTGGTTGTGCCCTAGTTGTGCCCTAGTTGCGCCCAAGCCGCGCCCTAGTTGCGTCCTAGTCGCGCCCTAGTTGCGCCCTAGTTATGCACTAGTTGCACCCTAGTTGCGCCATAGTTGTGCCCTAGTTGCGCCCTAGTTGTGCCCTAGTTGCATCCTAGTTGCGCCCTAGTTGTGCCCTAGTTTCCCCCTACTTGCGCCCTAGTTGCGCCCTAGTTGCGCCCTACTTGCACCCTAGTTGCACCATAGTTACGCACTAGTTGCGCCCTAGTTGCGTCCTAGTTGCGCCCTAGTTGCGCCCTAGTTGCGCCCTACTTGCGCCCTACTGGTGCCTACTTGTGCCATAGTTGCGCCTCAGTTGGGCACTAGCTACGTCCTAGTTGTCCCCTAGTTGCTCCCTTAGTTGCGTCTTACTTTCGCCCTAGTTGCGCCTTAGTTGCGCCCTAGTTGCGTCCAACTTGCAGACTAGTTGAACCCTAGTTGTGCCCTAGTTGCGCCCTAGTTGCGCCCCAGTTGCACCCTAGTTGCGCCCTAGTTGCGCCCTAGTTGCACCCTTGTTGCGCCCTCGTTGCGCCCTATTTGCACCCTAGTTGCGCCCTAGTTGCGCCCTAGTTGCGCCCTTGTTGCCCCCAGTTGCACCCTACTTGCGCCCTAGTTGCGCCTCAGTTGGGGACTAGCCACGCCCTAGTTGTACCCTAGTTGCGCCCTAGTTGCGTCCTAGTTGCGCCCTAGATGCGGCCTAGTTGCGCCCTAGTTGCGCCTTAGTTGCGCCCTAGTTGCGCCTTAGTTGCGCCCTAGTTGCGCCTTAGTTGCGCCCTAGTTGCGCCTTAGTTGCGCCCTAGTTGCGCCTTAGTTGCGCCCTAGTTGCGCCTTAGTTGCGCCCTAGTTGCGCCTTAGTTGCGCCCTAGTTGCGCCTTAGTTGCGCCCTAGTTGCGCCTTAGTTGCGCCCTAGTTGCGCCTTAGTTGCGCCCTAGTTGCGCCTTAGTTGCGCCCTAGTTGCGCCTTAGTTGCGCCCTAGTTGCGCCTTAGTTGCGCCCTAGTTGCGCCTTAGTTGCGCCCTAGTTGCGCCTTAGTTGCGCCCTAGTTGCGCCTTAGTTGCGCCCTAGTTGCGCCTTAGTTGCGCCCTAGTTGCGCCTTAGTTGCGCCCTAGTTGCGCCTTAGTTGCGCCCTAGTTGCGCCTTAGTTGCGCCCTAGTTGCGCCTTAGTTGCGCCCTAGTTGCGCCTTAGTTGCGCCCTAGTTGCGCCTTAGTTGCGCCCTAGTTGCGCCTTAGTTGCGCCCTAGTTGCGCCCTAGTTGTGCACTACTTGCGCCCTAGTTGCCCCCAGTTGCGCCCTAATTACGCCCTAGTTGCGCCCTAGTTGCGCCCTAGTTGCGCCCTAGTTGCGCTCTAGTTGCGCCCTAGTTGCGCACTAGTTGCACCCTAGTTGCGCCCTAGTTGCGCCCTAGTTGCGCCCTAGTTGTGCCCTAGTTGCGTCCTAGTTGCACTCTAGTTGCGCCCTATTTGCCCCCTAGTTGCGCCCTTGTTGCGCCCGGGCGCCCTAGTTGTGCCCTAGTTGCGCCCTACTTGCACCCTAGTTGCACCCTAGTTACGCACTAGTTGCGTCCTAGTTACGTCCTAGTTGCGCCCTAGTTGCACCCTAGTTGCGCCCTACTTGCGCCTTTCTGGCGCCTACTTGCGCCCTCGTTGCACATCAGATGGGCACTAGCTACGCCATAGTTGTCCCCTAGTTGCGCCCTAGTTGCGTCCTACTTGCGCCCTAGTTGCGCCTTAGTTGCGCCCTAGTTGCGCCCAACTTGCACACTAGTTGCACCCTAGTTGCGCCCTAGTTGCGCCCTAGTTGCACCCTAGTTGCGCCCTAGTTGCAACCTAGTTGCGTCCTACTTGTGCCCTAGTTATGCCCTAGTTGCGCCCTAGTTGCACCATAGATGCGTCCCAGTTACACCATAGTTGCACCCTTGTTGCACCCTAGTTGCGCCCTAGTTGCGCTCTCGTTGCGCCCTCGTCGCGCCCTAGTTGCGCCCTAGTTGTGCCCTAGTTGCGCTCTAGTTGCACCCTAGTTGCGCCCTAGTTGCGCCCTAGTTGCGCCCTAGTTGCGCCTTAGTTGTGCCCTAGTTGCACCCTACTTGCGCCCTACTTACGCCATAGTTGCAACCTAGTTGCGCCCTACTTGCACCCTAGTCGCGTCCTAGTTGCACCCTAGTTGCGCCCTTCTTGTGCCCTTATTGCACCCTGCTTACGCCATACTGGCACCCTACTTGTACCCTAGTTGCGCCTTAGTTGGGCACTAGCTACGCCCTAGTTGTCCCCTAGTTGCGCCCTAGTTGCGTCTTACTTGCGCCCTACTTGTGCCCTAGTTGTGCCCTAGTCGCGCCCTAGATGCACCCTAGTTGCACCCTAGTTCCGTCCTAGTTGCACTCTAGTTGCACCCTAGATGCGCCCTAGTTGCGCACTAGTTACGCCCTAGTTGCGCCCTAGTTGCGACCTAGTTGTGTCTTAGTTCTGCCCTAGATGCGCCCTAGTTGCACCCTAGTTGCACCCTTGTTGCGCCCTAGTTGCACCCTAGTTGCGCCCTAGTTGCGCCCTAGTTGCGCCCTATTTGCGCCCTAGTTGCACCCTAGTTGCACCCTAGTTGCGCCCTTGTTGCGCCCTAGTTGCGCCGTAGTTTTGCACTACTTGCACCGTAGTTGCGCCCTTATTGCACCCTACTTGCGACCTACTGGCACCCTATTTGCGCCCTACTGGCGCCATAGTTGCGCCCCAGTTGGGCACTAGCTACGCCCCAGTTGGGCACTAGCTACGCCTCTAGTTGTACCCTAGTTGCACCCTAGTTGCGTCCTACTTATGCCCTACTTGCGCCCTAGTTGCGCCTTAGTTGCGCCCTAGTTGCGCCCTAGTTGCACCTTAGTTGCGCCCTATATGCGGCCTAGTTGCGTCTTAGATGCACCCTAGTTACGCCCTAGTTGCGCCCTAGTTGCGCCCTAGTTGCGCCCTAGTTGCCCCCTAGTTGCGCCCTAGTTGCGCCCTAGTCGCGCCCTAGTTGCGCCCTAGTTGCACCCTAGTTGCGCCCTAGTTGTGCCCTAGTTGCACCCTAGTTGCGCCCTAGTTGCGCCCTAGTTGCCCCCTAGTTGCGCCCTAGTTGCGCCCTAGTCGCGCCCTAGTTGCGCCCTAGTTGCACCCTAGTTGCGCCCTAGTTGTGCCCTAGTTGCACCCTATTTCCGCCCTTATTGCACCCTACTTGCGCCCCAATGGCACCATACTTGCGCCCTAGTTGTGCCTTAGTTGGGCACTTGCTACGCCCTGGTTGTCACCTAGTTGCGCACTAGTTGCGTCATACTTGTGCCCTGCTTGCGCGCTAGTTGCGCCTTAGAAGCGCCTTAGTTGCGCCCAACTTGCGCACTAGCTGCACCCTACTTACGCCCTAGTTGCGCCGTAGTTGTGCCATACTTGCGCTCTAGTTGCACCCTAGTTGCACCCTACTTGCGCCCTACTGGCACCCTAGTTGTGCCTTAGTTGGGCACTAGCTACGCCCTAGTTGTGCCCTAGTTGCGTCCTAGTTGCGCCCTAGTTGCGTCCTACTTGTGCCCTACTTGCGCACTAGTTGCGCCTTAGTTGCGCCTTAGTTGCGCCTTAGTTGCGCCTTAGTTGCGCCTTAGTTGCGCCTTAGTTGCGCCTTAGTTGCGCCTTAGTTGCGCCTTAGTTGCGCCTTAGTTGCGCCTTAGTTGCGCCTTAGTTGCGCCTTAGTTGCGCCTTAGTTGCGCCTTAGTTGCGCCTTAGTTGCGCCTTAGTTGCGCCTTAGTTGCGCCTTAGTTGCGCCTTAGTTGCGCCTTAGTTGCGCCTTAGTTGCGCCTTAGTTGCGCCTTAGTTGCGCCTTAGTTGCGCCTTAGTTGCGCCTTAGTTGCGCCTTAGTTGCGCCTTAGTTGCGCCTTAGTTGCGCCTTAGTTGCGCCTTAGTTGCGCCTTAGTTGCGCCTTAGTTGCGCCTTAGTTGCGCCTTAGTTGCGCCTTAGTTGCGCCTTAGTTGCGCCTTAGTTGCGCCTTAGTTGCGCCTTAGTTGCGCCTTAGTTGCGCCTTAGTTGCGCCTTAGTTGCGCCTTAGTTGCGCCTTAGTTGCGCCTTAGTTGCGCCTTAGTTGCGCCTTAGTTGCGCCTTAGTTGCGCCTTAGTTGCGCCTTAGTTGCGCCTTAGTTGCGCCTTAGTTGCGCCTTAGTTGCGCCTTAGTTGCGCCTTAGTTGCGCCTTAGTTGCGCCTTAGTTGCGCCTTAGTTGCGCCTTAGTTGCGCCTTAGTTGCGCCTTAGTTGCGCCTTAGTTGCGCCTTAGTTGCGCCTTAGTTGCGCCTTAGTTGCGCCTTAGTTGCGCCTTAGTTGCGCCTTAGTTGCGCCTTAGTTGCGCCTTAGTTGCGCCTTAGTTGCGCCTTAGTTGCGCCTTAGTTGCGCCTTAGTTGCGCCTTAGTTGCGCCTTAGTTGCGCCTTAGTTGCGCCTTAGTTGCGCCTTAGTTGCGCCTTAGTTGCGCCTTAGTTGCGCCTTAGTTGCGCCTTAGTTGCGCCTTAGTTGCGCCTTAGTTGCGCCTTAGTTGCGCCTTAGTTGCGCCTTAGTTGCGCCTTAGTTGCGCCTTAGTTGCGCCTTAGTTGCGCCTTAGTTGCGCCTTAGTTGCGCCTTAGTTGCGCCTTAGTTGCGCCTTAGTTGCGCCTTAGTTGCGCCTTAGTTGCGCCTTAGTTGCGCCTTAGTTGCGCCTTAGTTGCGCCTTAGTTGCGCCTTAGTTGCGCCTTAGTTGCGCCTTAGTTGCGCCTTAGTTGCGCCTTAGTTGCGCCTTAGTTGCGCCTTAGTTGCGCCTTAGTTGCGCCTTAGTTGCGCCTTAGTTGCGCCTTAGTTGCGCCTTAGTTGCGCCTTAGTTGCGCCTTAGTTGCGCCTTAGTTGCGCCTTAGTTGCGCCTTAGTTGCGCCTTAGTTGCGCCTTAGTTGCGCCTTAGTTGCGCCTTAGTTGCGCCTTAGTTGCGCCTTAGTTGCGCCTTAGTTGCGCCTTAGTTGCGCCTTAGTTGCGCCTTAGTTGCGCCTTAGTTGCGCCTTAGTTGCGCCTTAGTTGCGCCTTAGTTGCGCCTTAGTTGCGCCTTAGTTGCGCCTTAGTTGCGCCTTAGTTGCGCCTTAGTTGCGCCTTAGTTGCGCCTTAGTTGCGCCTTAGTTGCGCCTTAGTTGCGCCTTAGTTGCGCCTTAGTTGCGCCTTAGTTGCGCCTTAGTTGCGCCTTAGTTGCGCCTTAGTTGCGCCTTAGTTGCGCCTTAGTTGCGCCTTAGTTGCGCCTTAGTTGCGCCTTAGTTGCGCCTTAGTTGCGCCTTAGTTGCGCCTTAGTTGCGCCTTAGTTGCGCCTTAGTTGCGCCTTAGTTGCGCCTTAGTTGCGCCTTAGTTGCGCCTTAGTTGCGCCTTAGTTGCGCCTTAGTTGCGCCTTAGTTGCGCCTTAGTTGCGCCTTAGTTGCGCCTTAGTTGCGCCTTAGTTGCGCCTTAGTTGCGCCTTAGTTGCGCCTTAGTTGCGCCTTAGTTGCGCCTTAGTTGCGCCTTAGTTGCGCCTTAGTTGCGCCTTAGTTGCGCCTTAGTTGCGCCTTAGTTGCGCCTTAGTTGCGCCTTAGTTGCGCCTTAGTTGCGCCTTAGTTGCGCCTTAGTTGCGCCTTAGTTGCGCCTTAGTTGCGCCTTAGTTGCGCCTTAGTTGCGCCTTAGTTGCGCCTTAGTTGCGCCTTAGTTGCGCCTTAGTTGCGCCTTAGTTGCGCCTTAGTTGCGCCTTAGTTGCGCCTTAGTTGCGCCTTAGTTGCGCCTTAGTTGCGCCTTAGTTGCGCCTTAGTTGCGCCTTAGTTGCGCCTTAGTTGCGCCTTAGTTGCGCCTTAGTTGCGCCTTAGTTGCGCCTTAGTTGCGCCTTAGTTGCGCCTTAGTTGCGCCTTAGTTGCGCCTTAGTTGCGCCTTAGTTGCGCCTTAGTTGCGCCTTAGTTGCGCCTTAGTTGCGCCTTAGTTGCGCCTTAGTTGCGCCTTAGTTGCGCCTTAGTTGCGCCTTAGTTGCGCCTTAGTTGCGCCTTAGTTGCGCCTTAGTTGCGCCTTAGTTGCGCCTTAGTTGCGCCTTAGTTGCGCCTTAGTTGCGCCTTAGTTGCGCCTTAGTTGCGCCTTAGTTGCGCCTTAGTTGCGCCTTAGTTGCGCCTTAGTTGCGCCTTAGTTGCGCCTTAGTTGCGCCTTAGTTGCGCCTTAGTTGCGCCTTAGTTGCGCCTTAGTTGCGCCTTAGTTGCGCCTTAGTTGCGCCTTAGTTGCGCCTTAGTTGCGCCTTAGTTGCGCCCTAGTTGCACCCTCGTTGCGCCCTTATTGCGCCCTAGTTACGCCCTCGTTGCGCCCTAGTTGCACCCTAGTTGTGCCCTAGGTGTGTCCTAGTTGTGCCCTAGTTGCACCCTAGTTGTGCCCTAGTCGCGCCCTAGTTGCGCCCTAGTCACGCCCTAGTTGCGCCCTAGTTGCGCCCTAGTTGCACTCTAGTTGCACCCTATTGCGCCCTTATTGCACCCTTCTTGCGCCCTACTCGCACCCTTCTTGCGCCCTAGTTGTGCCTTAGTTGGGCACTAGCTACGCCCTAGTTGTGCCCTAGTTGCGCCCTAGTTGCGTCCTACTTGTGCCCTACTTGCGCACTAGTTGCGCCTTAGTTGCGCCTTAGTTGCGCCCAACTTGCACACTAGTTGAACCCTAGTTGCGCCCTAGTTGTGCCCTAGTTGTGCCCTAGTTGCACCCTAGTTGCGCCCTAGTTGTGCCCTAGTTGTGCCCTGGTTGCGCCCTAGTTGCGCCCTGGTTGCGGCCCGGTTGCACCCTAGTTGCGCCCTAGTTGCACCCTACTTGCGTCCAAGTTGCGCCCTAGTTGCGACCTAATTGCGTCCTAGTTGTGCCCTAGTTGTGCCCTAGTTGTGCCCTAGTTGCACCCTAGTTGCGCCCTAATTGCACTCTAGTTACGCCCTAGTTGCGCCCTAGTTGTGCCCTAGTTGTGCCCTAGTTGCACCCTAGTTGCGCCCTAATTGCACTCTAGTTACGCCCTAGTTGCGCCCTAGTTACGCCCTAGTTGCGCCCTCGTTGCGCCCTCGTTGCGCCCTAGTTGCGCCCTCGTTGCGCCCTTGTTGCGCCCTAGTTGCGCCCTACTTGCACCCTAGTTGCACCCTAGTTGCGCCCTAGGTGCGTCCTAGTTGCGCCCTAGTTGCGCCCTAGTTGCCCTCTAGTTGCGCACTAGTTGCGCCCTAGTTGCACCCTAGTTGCGCCCTAGTTGCGCCCTAGTTGCGCCCTAGTTGCGCCCTAGTTGCGCCCTAGTTGCGCCCTTGTTGCGCCTCAGTTGTGCCCTAGTTGCGCCCTACTTGCGCCATACTTGCGCCCTAGTTGCGCCCTATTTGCACCCTAGTTGCGTCTTAGTTGCGTCCTAGGTGCGCCCTAGTTGCGCCCTTCTTGCGCCCTTATTGCACCCTACTTACACCCTACTGGCGCCCTACTTGCGCCCTAGTTGCGCCCTAGTTGCGCCTTAGCTGGGCACTAGCTACGCCCTAATTGTGCCCTAGTTGCACCCTTGTTGCGTCTTACTTGCGCCGTACTTGCGCCCTAGTTGCACCCTAGTTGCGCCCTACTTGCACCCTAGTTGTGCCCTAGTTGCGCCCTAGTTGCGCCCTAGTTGCGCCCTGGTTGCGCACAAGTTGCAACCTACTTGCGCCCTACTTGCACCCTCTTTGCGCCCTAGTTGCGCCTCAGTTGGACACTAGCTATGCCCTAGTTGTACCCTAGTTGCGCCCTAGTTGCATCCTAATTGTGCCCTCTTTGCGCCCTAGTTGCGCCTTAGTTGCGCCCTAGTTGCGCCCTAGTTGCGCCCTAGTTGCGCCCTAGTTGCGCCCTAGTTGCGCTCTAGTTGC
>SZWC01014661.1:61358-72177 GCA_023375785.1 Penium margaritaceum
CTGAGTGATCCAAGCATGTACGTGCGCGATGATGGGAGAGGGCTGATGCTGGTTGCGCTGTACGTGGATTATCTGATCATCTGCTCGTCTTCAGTCGAGCTGCTGGATGAGCTGAAGTCTGACCTCAGCAAAAGGTTCAAGATGAAGGACATGGGTCCTCTCGAGTACTACCTCGGGATCGCCATCCACCGAAATCGAGTAGCAGGCACCATCGAACTCAACCAAACCAAATACATCGGTGAGGTACTGAAGCGCTACCACATGGAAGACTGCAAACCTGTCAGGACCCCAATGACGACCAATACAAAGCTGAAGGCCTCCATGTCGCCAAGCAATGAAGCAGAACAAAGGGAGATGCAAGACATCCCCTACCAGTCCGCCGTGGATAGCATCATGTACGCCATGGTAGGGACTCGTCCCGACATCTGCTATGCTGTGGGACAAGTGAGCAGATTCGTGGCCAACCCTGGGCCACAACATTGGCAGGCAGTCAAGCGCATCTTGCGCTACCTGCAAAAAGACACGTCACATGGGCCTCATCCTTGGAGGCCAAGAAGGAACGAAACCCCTTCGCCTGAAGTGCTACACCGATGCTGACTGGGGAGGAAACCTTGACGACAAGAAATCCACCTCTGGATATGTGTGCATCTTGAATGGCGCTGCCATCTCATGGGCCAGCAGGAAGCAGCATTGTGTTTATGTGTCCACGGCTGAGGCAGAGTATGTTGCTCTGTCTGAGTTGTGCAAAGAGACTCAGTGGCTGCGCAACCTCCTTGGCGAAATGACAGTACCACAGAAGGATGCCACGGTCGTACACGTGGACAACATGAGTGCCATCTCAATGGCCTAAGACGAGATCATCTCCCGACGAACGAAGCACATCGACATACGTTACCACTACTCACGTGACCTGGTCATGAAGAACGTGGTGGACTTGCAGCACTGCGGAACAAAGAGCATGCTTGCTGACTGCATGACCAAGCCGCTGGAGAGCGACTTGCACTATGCAGGAATTCGCGGATTCGGCATGAGGAGTGCGGCAGAGGAAGGGTGAGCCCCAAGACATTGATGGAGCCCAGTAAGCGCCAGATGGACAGAGGTGCAAGGGAGAGATTTGTTAAAATAGTATGCACCTTGTCCACTTCCTAGCTGGCTAGCTACACATACAGACAAGGCATGCACTGCTCTGTGGAGTATGTCCCCTTGGTCTGTTCTGAGATCGGCCAGGAATGCACTGCCCATAATGGGTATGTCCCCTGTGGCTCATCATAGGAACCATACCTTTTTGGCATGGTTGAATAGGCACCGGAGTCTCAAACGAGAGATCGCGGGTTCAAACCCCGCGACGGCCACATTTTGTTGTGGCCAAAACTTGGACAGGAAGCTTCTATGAAGCTTACTAAAAGCCTGGCTTGAGGATGACACTTGGCGGTCTAAGGACGCGCCAAGTAGGATTGTAGGTTGAGGTTGGCTCCAGTGGAGCCACTACAAGCAGAAGCTTTACCAAATCTCTACAAGTATAAAAGCCTGTACCTTGCATGCATCCATTTACAGTTCTTGCCTTTGAGACTCCTCACAGAGTGTCCAACCAAAGGTAGACACTAAAGACCAACATGCGGACTTCGTGAGGTTGCAAACCAAACGAACCTAAAGTGTGGATCCCTCGTTCGAGGGTGATATGTTATCTTGGTTGCAATACCAAGAGCGGTTGGCGGCCTCCCATGTCGGGGCCCGTTTTCTAGACCGTTGCTATCCGGCACATTGACAAAGGGTTATGGGCCCACACTTCTGGTTCTAAGGTACGCTTCCAAGACCGACTAGCGCGTGGTCTTGCAGGGCGCACAGGTACAACAGGGACACGACCATCGGACGGCTCCATCTGCTCCATCGGCTCCATTGGCTTCTTCAGGTAGGGTGCGCGCACGTGGCGGACTAGGGGACGAGGATCAGCTCTGTCCATGTTGGACAAGACCCTCGAGCCCCAACGGGATTAAGCTCTACCCCTTTTTAGAAGGTGGTACGACCCCGAGTCCGTTCCCTCACGACGGCACCATCGCCTTGGGCGATCATCGGCTGGAGGGGTATGCAACGGAACCAAGTGCACCTTTGACAACGGTCGCAGTCAGCAGCCTCATCAGCCTCATCGGCCTCAACGAAGCAAAGTAGCAGCGAAGCAGAGAAGACGAGCAACCGCCAAAAATGGCGGATCCGACTCCAGCCCGCCTTGAGGCAGGTATGTCCAAATTCACAGGGACAGGTTTTCCCTAGTTGCGCCCTACTTGCGCCCTAGTTGCGTCCTAGTTGCGCCCTAGTTGCGCCCTAGTTGCGCCCTTCTTGCGCCCTCATTGTACCCTTCTTACGCCCTAGTGGCGCCCTACTTGCGCCCTTGCTGCACCTCAATTGGGCACTAGCTACGCCTAAGTTAAGCCCTAGTTTCGCCCTAGTTGCATCTTACTTGCGCCCTACTTGTGCCCTAGTTGCACCCTAGTTGCGTCCTTCTTGCACCCTAGTTGTGCCCTAGTTGCGCCCTAGTTGTACCCTAGTTCTCCCCTAGTTGTGCCCTAGTTGCGCACTAGTTGCACCCTACTTGCGTCCTACTTGCACCCTACTTGCGCCCTAGTTGCGCCTCAGTTGGGCACTAGCTACGCCCTAGTTGTACCATAGTTGCGCCCTAGTTGTGTCGTACTTGTGCCCCACTTGCGCCCTAGTTGCACCCTAGTTGACCCGAAACTTGGCATTCATGTAACGTTTCATGTTCCTGATTCAAATCCACCCACAGATTTCGTTTCCATTCACTCCTCAGGTAACTTACAGCATCACAGTCTTTAATCTATTGATTGTACTTTTTCCCAGGTCCATAGCCTATCTTGCTTCGGTGCCAGTCCCCAACCCCGAAAAAAAAAGGATAGGTCACGACAGGCTCCCTGCCGCCACATGTGACAGATAAAATATTGTCGCTCGTGTTCAGCACCTTTTGTCCACCATTTTTCGTCCACCATCACTGCGTCTACTGTCCACTGTCGTCGTGTCCGCTGTCCAGCGTCTAGCGTGTCTACTGTCTAGCGTCTAGCGCGTCTACTGTCCATCATCTAGAGCGTCTATTGTCCAGCGTCTAGCACGTCTACTGTCCAATGTCAGCAGTCCAGCCTCTATCGTCCATCATCTACCGTCCATCCTCTTCCATCCATCCTCTACCGTCAAGCGTCCACCATTTAGTGGTTGACAGAAGAAAGGAAAAAAGGGAGGGAATGACAGACCAGGTTTGCCGGCGAATCGTTTGTAGTTTGCAGGGCCTCAAGAACAGCAAAAAATGTGTTTTGAAGTCCGCTGTAGAAGAAAGCACGACAGAACATTTTTCTAAGTATTGGCGGGGGGGGGGGGGATGCGTCGGCCGACCTCGACACCAGGTCGAGGTCGACACGCCGACCCTCGACCCAGCACGCAGGGTCGAGAGTCGAGAGCAACATAGATGTGCGCCCTACATGCGCTCTACTTGCGTCCTACTTGCACCCTACTTGCGTCCTACTTGCGCTCTAGTTGCGCCCTAATTGCGCCCTAGTTGCACCCTATTTGCGCCCTACTTGCGCCATAGTTGCGCCCTACTTGCGCTCTATTTGCGCCTTACTTACACCCTAGTTGGGCCCTAGTTGTGCCTCAATTGGGTACTAGCTACGTCCTAGTTGCCCCCTAGTTACACCCTGGTTGCGCCCTACTTCCGCCCTACTTGTGCCCTACTTGCGCCCTACTTGTGCCCTACGTGTGCCCTACTTGTACCCTAGTGGCACCGGACTTGTGCCCTAGTTACGTCTGAGTTGCACCTGAATTGGGCAGTAGCTACGCTCTAGTTTCACCCTAGTTGCATCCTTGTTGTGCCCGAGTTGCGCCCTAGTTGCGCCCTACTTGCGCCCTAGTTGCACCCTATTTGTGCCCTAGTTGCGGCCTGCTTGCACCCTAGTTGCGTCATAGTTGCACCCTAGTTGCACCCTACTTGCATCCTACTTGTGCCCTACTTGCACCCTGGTTGCGTCCTAGTTGCGCCCTACTTGCGCCCTACTTGCGCCCTACTTGCACCCCACTTGTGCCCTACTTGCCCCCTATTTGCGCCCAAGTAGCATTCTAGTTGTGCCCTACTTGAACCCTACTTGCGCCCTACTTGCACCCTAGTTAAGCCCTAGTTGCACCCTAGTTGCGCCCTACTTGCATCCTGCTTGCGCCCTACTTGTGTCCTAGATGCGCCTTAGTTGCGCCCTTGTTGCAGACGTAACTCCCGAGCCTCCCCGTGCAAAATGCTGAAGAGCCGCATGACCGCACACTGGCTGTAGATGCCCACTGTGGACACCTTGTCCACCAACACAGCTACCGCCCGCTACGCCCAGCTCTCTTGCGCCTCGGCCGAGCAGCGGCGTGGGCCCTGAGCCGGGCAAATCCTAGCCAGCCGGGCGAGGAAGACTCAAGACCGGTCCCCCAGGCCGCCCAGCGTTTCCCACGCCAGGGGGCGCATAAAGTACCCACAGCGTGGAGTCTCGCCATACTTGGCGCACTTCGCCGCCTCGGCCGCCTCCTTCGCTTTTCAGGTTCCGTGGCCCTCGCTCGGTGTACGTCCACTGTTGTGACATCGAGCACACAAAATGTGCCAGTCTTCCGATCCTCCGGTGACAGGTCAGACCACAGCTCCCCCATGCCCCCCGGCAACGGCAGGATCCCCTCATGTTCCACCTACACTGGCAGCCGGTGCTCCCTGCATATTTCGGCAAGCTCCTCGTAAATTGAATGGTGGACGTGCTGTGTCGCGCCACCCTAACGCTGCCGTCGGGTGACAGCAGCTGGGTCCAAACTATCCATATTGGCGAGAACAAGGTGGGGCACCGACAACTCGAGCCACATCTGAGTATGAAGGCGGAAGTCCTCTCGACTAAAGGCAATGCCTTGTGCACCAGCCTGGGTAGTGCCAAAACCACCTCAGTCCACATTGGAGCAAGGAAGTGAAGCTCACGGTCCGTAGGGAGGAAGGGGCCAAACTCCATAGAAAGGGCCTGAAGCACAGATCCCGTCGCGCAAGCGTAGGCCAGAGGGGCCAAGTCCCTGGCACCCAGCAGCCCCACCCCTCCAAAGGCGAATGGGAGCTGGACCCGTTGACGCGCTGGCATCTGTATGTCAAAGCTCGTCGATCCCTCTGCAGGTGCCTGACAACCCGGAGGAGCTGGCGCACTACCTCCCACACCTCCATGTCAAACCGGTGCAGCACCGCAAGCCAATGTGCCTCGGGTTGTAGTGCATGCACCTAGAAGTCTACTCGCGGCACCATACAGAAGCGGAGGAGTGTCATCGCTGCCTACACCTCCTCCATCCTACCCATTTGTGCCAAGACACACTCTTGCTCTTGAAGCCACCGGTATGCCCACAACACCTGAAAGGACTCAGAGCCGACTGGGCAGCCCAGCACCAAAACCCCGTCACGCCTACATGGGAGCTCAACTAGATTTCACGGGAACCTCTCCTCCGACAGTTGAATTAGAAGAGACTTTTGCGGTGGGATCTGCAAGCCCCGGAGTGCTGCTGCCTCGACAATGGCCGCTAAGCACGTCCAGACAAGGTGTTTATTTGCGACAAGGTGCTGATTTGCGACAAGGTGTTGATTTGCGAGAGGGTGTTGATTTCCGAGAGGGTGTTGATTTGGAGCAGGGTGTTGATTTGCAACAGGGTGTTGATTTGCGACAGGGTGTTGATTTGTGACAGGGTGTTGATCTGCGACAAGGTGTTGATTTGCGAGAGGGTGTTGATTTCCGAGAGGGTGTTGATTTGGAGCAGGGTGTTGATTTGCAACAGGGTGTTGATTTGCGACAGGGTGTTGATTTGCGACAGGGTGTTGATTTGTCACAGGGTGTTGATTTGCGATAGGGTGTTGATTAGCGACAGGGAGTAGATTTTTGATAGGGTGTAGATTTGCGACAGGGTGAAGATTTGCGACATGATGTTGATTTGTGACAGGGTGTTGATTTGCAACAGGGTGTTGATTTGTAACAGGGTGTTGATTTTTGACAGGGTGTTGATTTGCGACAGGGTCTTGATTTGCGACAGGATGCTAATTTGCGACAGGGTGTTGATTAGCGACAGGGTGTAGATTTGTGACAGTGTGCAGATTTGCGACATGGTGTAGATTTGCGACAGGGTGTTGATTTGCGACAGTGTGTTGATTTGCGACAGGGTGTTGATTTGCAACGGGGTGTTGATTTGCGACAGGGTGTTGATTTGCAACAAGGTGTTGATTTGCGACAGGGTGTTGATTTGTGACTGGGTGTTGATTTGTGACGTGTTGATTTGCGACAAGGTGTTGATTTGCGACGGGGTGTTGATTTGCGACAGGTTGTTGATTTACGATAGGGTGATGATTTGCGATAGTGTGTTGATTTGGGATAGGGTGTTGATTTGCGACAGGGTGTTGATTTGTGACAGGGTGTTGATTTGTGACAGGGTGTTCATTTGCGACAGGGTGTTCAGTTGCGACAGGGTGTTGATCTACGACAGGGTGTTGATTTGTGACAAGGTGTTGATTTGCGATAGGGTGTTGATTTGCGACAGGGTGTTGATTTGTGACAGGGTGTTAATTTGCGACAGGGTGTTGATTTGCGACAGGGTGTTGATTTGCGACAGGGTGTTGATATGCGACTGGGTGTTGATTTGCGATAGAATGTCAATTTGCAACAGAGTGTTGATTTACGATAGGGTGTTGATTTGCAACAAGGTGTTGATTTA
Organism: Penium margaritaceum; assembly: GCA_023375785.1. NCBI lineage: Eukaryota > Viridiplantae > Streptophyta > Zygnematophyceae > Desmidiales > Peniaceae > Penium > Penium margaritaceum. The sequence continues at coordinate 68,112 of SZWC01014661.1, forward strand.
CAACAAGGTCTTGGTTTGCGACAGGGTGTTGATTTGCGACAGGTGCAAATTTGCGACAGGGTATTGATTTACGACACGGTGTTGATTTGCGACAGGGTTTTCATTTGCGACAAGGTGTTCATTTGCGACAGGGTGTTGATTTGGAACAGACAGTTGATTTGCGTTAGGATGTTGATTTGCGACTGGGTGTTGATTTGCGACAGGGTGTTTATTTGCATCAAGGTGTTGATTTGCGACAGTGTGCTGATTTGTGACAATGTGTTGACTTGCGACAGGGTTTTGATTTGCGAGAGGGTGTTCATTAGCGATAGGGTGTTGATTTGCAACAAGGTGTTTATTTGCGACAGGGTGTTGATTTGCGACTGGGTGTTGATTTGTGACGTGTTTATTTGTGACAAGGTGGTGATTTGCGATAGGGTGTTGATTTGTGACAGATTGTTGAGTTATGACAGGGTGATGATTTGCGATAGGGTGTTGATTTGCGATAGGGTGTTGATTTGCGACAGGGTGTTGATTTGTGACAGGGTGTTGATTTGTGACAGGGTGTTAATTTGCGACAGGGTGTTCATTTGCGACAGGGTGTTGATTTACGACAGGGTGTTGATTTGCAACAAGGTGTTGATTTGCAATAGGGTGTTCATTTGCGACAGGGTGTTGATTTGCGATAGGGTGTTAATTTGCGACAGGGTGATGATTTGCAACAGGGTGTTGATTTGCGACAGGGTGTTGATATGCGACAGGGTGTTGATTTGCGATAGAGTGTTAATTTGCGACAGAGTGTTGATTTACGATAGGATGTTGATTTGCAACAAGGTGTTGATTTACGACAAGGTCTTGATTTGCGACAGGGTGTTGATTTGAGACAGGTGTAAATTTGCGACAGGGTATTGATTTGTGACACGGTGTTGATTTGTGACAGGGTGTTTGTTTGCGACAAGGTGTTCATTTGCGACAGGGTGTTGAGTTGGAACAGACAGTTGATTTGCGTTAGGGTGTTGATTTGCGACTGGGTGTTGATTTGCGACAGGGTGTTGATTTGCAGCAAGGTGTTGATTTGCGACATGGTGCTGATTTGTGACAAGGTGTTGACTTGTGACAGGGTTTTCATTTGCGACAGGGTATTCATTAGCGATAGGGTGTTGATTTGCGACATGATTTTTATTTGCGACAGGATGTTAGATTACAACAGGGTGTTGATTTGCGACAGGGTGTTGATCTGCGACATGGTATTGATTTGCGACAGGGTGTTGATTTGCGAAAGGGTGTTCATTTGCGACAGGGTGTTGATTTGCGACAGGGTGTTGATTTGCGACAGGGTGTTGATTTGTGACAGGATGTTGATTTGCGACATGGTGTTGAGTTGTGACACGGTGTTTAGTTGCGATAGGGTCTGGATTTGCGACGGGGTATTGATTCGCGACAGGGTGTTGATTTGCAACAGAGTGTTGATTTGCGACAGGGTGTTTAATTGTGAAAGGGTGTCCATTTTTGACAGGGTGTTGATTTGCGACAAGGTTTTAATTTGCGAAACGTATTGATTTGCGACAGGGTGTTGATTTGCGACAAGGTGTTGATTTGCGACAGGGTATTGAGTTGCAACAGGGTGTGGATTTGCGACAGGGTGTTGATTTGCAACAATGTACTGATTTGCGACAGGGTGTTGATTTGCGACAGGGTATTGATTTGCGAGAGGTTGTTGATTTGCGACAGGGTGTTGATTTGCGACAGGGTGCTGATTTGCGACAGGGTGTTGATTTGCAACAATGTATTGATTTGCGACAGGGTGTTGATTTGCGACAGGGTATTGATTTGCGAGAGGTTGTTGATTTGCGACAGGGTGTTGATTTGCGACAGGGTGCTGATTTGCGACAGGGTGTTCATTTGTGATAGGGTGCTGATTTGCAACAGGGTATCAATTTGCGACATGGTATTGATTTGCGACAAGGTGTTGATTTGCAACAAGGTGTTGATTTGCGACAAGGTGTTGATTTGCGACAGGGTGTCGATTTGCGCCAGGGTGTTGAATTGCACAGGGTATTGATTTGCGGCAGGGTGTTGATTTGCAACAAGGTGTTGATTTGCGACAGGGTGTTGATTCGCGACAGGGTGTTGATATGCAAGAGGGTGTTCATTTGCGATAGGGTGCTGATTTGCGACAGGGTGTTTATTTGTAATAGGGTATTTATTTGCGACAGAGTGTTGATTTGCAACAGGGTGTTGATTTTTCACAGGGTGTTGATTTGCGACAGGATGTTGATTTGCAACAGGGGCCTGATTTGCGACATGGTGTTGATTTGCAACAGGGTGTTGATATGCGACAGGGTGCTGATTTGCGACAGGATGTTGATTTGCGACAGGGTGTTGACTTGCGACAGGGTGTTGATTTGCGACAGGGTGTTGATTTGCGACATGATGTTGATTAGCGACATGGTGTTGAGTTGTGACACGGTGTTGATTTGCGATAGGGTCTGGATTTGCGACGGGGTATTGATTCGCGAAAGGGTGTTGATTTGCAACAGAGTGTTGATTTGCGACAGGGTGTTGAATTGCGAAGGGTGTCAATTTGCGACAGGGTGTCGATTTGGGACAAGGTGTTAATTTGCGAAAGGTATTGATTTGCGACAGGGTGTTGATTTGCGACAGGGTGTTGATTTACGACATGGTGTTGATTTGTAACAGGGTGTGGATTTGCAAAAGGGTGTTGATTTGTGACAAGGTGTTGATTTGCGACAAGGCGTTGATTAGCCACACGGTGTTGATTTGCAACAAGGTGTTGAGTTGCGACAAGGTCTTGATTTGCAACAAGCTCATTATTTGGGACAAGGTCATCATTTGGGACAGGCAATTGATACATAACAAGGTGTTGTTATGTGACAAGTCTTTGAACTATAGCAAGGCTTTGATTTGCGACAAGGTGTTGATTTGCGCTATACTTGCACCCTAGTTGCGCCCTACTTGCACCCTAGTTGCGTCTTAGTTGCGTCTTAGTTGCGCCCAAGTTGCGCCCTTCTTGCGGCCATATTGCACCCTACTTACACCCTACTAGCGCCCTAGTTGCGCCCTACTTGCGCCCTTGTGCCGCCCTACTTGCGCCCTACTGGCGCCCTACTTGCGCCCTAGTTGCGCCCTAGTTGCACCCCTGTTGCGCCTTAGTTGTGCCCTAGTTGCACCCTAGTTGCGCCCTACTTGCGCCCTAGTTGCGCCCTACTTGCACCCTAGTTGGGTCTTAGTTGCGCCCTAGTTGCACCCTAGTTGCGCCCTTCTTGCGCCCTTATTGTACCCTACTCACACCCTACTGGCGACCTACTTGCACCTTAGTTGCGCCTCAGTTGGGCACTAGCTACGCCCTAATTGCCCCCTAGTTGCGCCCTAGTTGCGCCTTACTTGCGCCCTACATGCGCCCTAGTTGCACCCTAGTTGCGCCCTACTTGCGCCCTAGTTGCGCCCTACTTGCACCCTAGTTGGGTCTTAGTTGCGCCCTAGTTGCACCCTAGTTGCGCCCTTCTTGCGCCCTTATTGTACCCTACTCACACCCTACTGGCGACCTACTTGTGCCTTAGTTGCGCCTCAGTTGGGCACTAGCTACGCCCTAATTGTCCCCTAGTTGCGCCCTAGTTGCGTCTTACTTGCGCCCTACATGCGCCCTAGTTGCACCCTAGTTGCTCCCTACTTGCACCCTAGTTGCGCCCTAGTTGCATCCTAGTTGCAGCCTAGTTGCGCCCTAGTTGCGCCCTGGTTGCGCACAAGTTGCAACCTACTTGCGTTCTACTTGCACCATACTTGCGCCCTAGTTGCGCCTCAGTTGGGCAGTAGCTAGGCCCTAGTTGTACCCTAGTTGCGCCCTAGTTGCGTCCTACTTGTGCCCTATTTGCGCCCTAGTTGCGCCTTAGTTGCTCCCTAGTTGCGCCCTAGTTGCGCCCTAGTTGCGCCCTAGTTACACCCTAGTTGCGCCCTAGTTGCGCCCTAGTTGCGCCCTAGTTGCGCCCTAGTTGCGCCATAGTTGCGCCCTAGTTGCCCCCAGTTGCGCCCTAATTGTGCCCTAGTTGCGTCCTAGTTGCGTCCTAGT
>SZWC01014662.1:12301-30523 GCA_023375785.1 Penium margaritaceum
AGCTAAACTGCAGCCATACGTGCTCCATCCTTGCTTCAGAGGAGCATCCAACTCCTCCAGTTCCTTGTCAAGTTTTGGAAGAAGATCCCCCACCACAGTGGACCGGGCTGGAAGCCTGAAAGCAGCTGTCGTTTTCTTGGCACTCTTCACAACCTCAAGCAACACCGCCTCCCGACAGAAAGATATGGGCAGGGCAGAGATAGCCATCAGCTTCACAATGTCCAGCTGGCAACGCTCATTGTTCGACCGGTCTGCGTGCTCTACCATTGTAGATTGCCGGAAGGAGGCTGCTCGGTTGACGTCAAAGAGGGGAACCTCACCCTCCAGTTTGGTTGAAGCCGGCTGCCGCTGCCGCTTCTCCCCGGCCTCCTCGTCGCTATCCACCACTAGGGTCACGCCAGCAAGTGCAGCCGTGGCCTCCTGCTGCTTCTTCTCCCAAAGTTTTAGCCACTGAAATGGCTTGTCCTTTGTGCCCCATTCCTGTCCCTCTCCCTTGTAGAGGCTGACGATGTGTGGCTGCCATCCAGCAGGAGGAGGGGGGTACCGCTCCAAGCCAAGAACGTCGCGACAGAGCGGTGGCGGGTGAGGGCACTTGGCCACGTTAGGGTTGTTGCAGGCAAAGTGACCGCGGATGCGGTCACTCGTCCCGCCGGTCCTCTCGGCACATGATCCACACACGAATCCTGGATTCTTTGCGTCTGTGGGGCACGGCTGGCAGTGCTTTGAGAGCTCTTNTTCTCCAGCAACACTGGCAGCAGCATCTGCCATCACACCCCCCTCCCCTTGCTCCTCTCCATCCTCACCCAGCCCACCGTCTGTCCCCTTGCCCTGGTCCTTGTCGGCTCCCTCCCCATTCTCTTCTTCCCCATCCTTGTCTCCTTCCTCACCGGGCTCGTCCTCGTTCCCCTTCCCCTGTCCCCTTGGTGCTGTGCTTGCTGCTGGCTTCTGCTGCTCATGCACACGAACAGGACGAGCATGTGGGAGTCCTTGCGTGTCTGTCATGACACGGACGGATGCCATGACTTCCACCACATCTTCGTCTGCTGCTTCCAACTCATCTTCATCTTCTCCCTCCTCGTCGTCGCTTTCCATCTCCTCCTCAGGCTCACTCAGCACCCCATCTTCTTCAACAATATCCCCGTCGTCTTCACTTGCCACTGCTTCTGTGTCTGCCTCTGCTTCTGCTGCGACTGCTGCTGCTGCAAGCCCTCCAGCTGCCTTTCGTCCACTGTGGCCATAGTGCTTGCGCAGTCGCACGTTGCACCGCACCAGCAGCTCCAGAGTCTCCACCTTCAACCTGTTGCGCCTGGCAGTATGAATTAGCTCGTGCGTAGAAAAAACACGTTCGCACTCAGAGGATGAGCATGGCTGGGAAAGCACGTTCAATACTAGGTCCCGCAGAACTGGTAAGTGGCACATGTAGTTCACGTGCCACTCCACAGGAGTCATGGTTCCACATTGTACCTTGGCCACTGCAGCAATGGCCTTTGCGTTCCTCCGGGGAGTAACCATCGGATCACTCACCACCATGGTTTGGGCTCTTTGGAAAGCCCCAATCTCCTTCATCACATCATCCTGCTTGTCATCAGGAACCAACGCCTCCACCACAGCCTGCCAAGCCTGCAAGGTGTTGCTGTCTTTTGACAGGTCATTGCCGAAATGCTCAGTGTGGAGATGGCGAGCAGCAGCGTACAAAGGACATGACACGTCCTTGGACCAACGAGCCTCGAGCATGCCAAGCACAAACTTCACGGGATTCTCTGCAACCCTCCGTGGCTTCCTTCCTTTTTTCACGGACAGCGACTTCAGTTGCTCTGTGCAATCAAGGAGCCCCTCATAAATCTCACCGGCACCACCACCCGGCTTGTCTGCCACCCTCAAAACGACTGTCAGTGATAGCAGCAACTCTTTCAGCTGACGCACCTGCAGCCAGAAGACCTTACGTCTGATGATCCTCCTCACCTCCCGCTTCCTCGACCGAAAGCTAGCATCTCTGTGTGAGCCAATCTGGTTCCACACGTCCAGTCCAACAAATGTCTCCAGTTCATTCCGCAGCTCTAGCAGTCTCTCCACCATGGAGAAGATGGAGGCAAAGCGTGTGTCACAACGGTTCATCAGCACTTTGCCGCCAGTCTTCTCCTTCAGCCAAGTGCGCGGCATTGCGTTGTTCTTGAAAAAAGCCACAACCTTTTCACACCGTCCAATCACACCTGCACCCCATGCAGATTTCCCCACGTCCTTCATGACGAGATCAATGTTGTGAGCACAGCACCCTTGGAAAAACAGTCGCGGATACTTCAACCTCAGATATGAAAAAGCTTTTTTGTTCACTGATGCATTGTCGCATATTACAGAGACCACCTTGTCCTCCCCCACAATGTCAATAGCTGCCTGAATCACTGATGCAATGTGGTCTGCATCCCTGGTCAATCCACTGGCATCACGGGAGAAAATATGCACAGACCCCAAGGCGTTCACCGCCATAGCGTTGTAGATTGGCCTCGTCTGTCGATCAGACCACTCATCAATAGCTAAACTGCAGCCATACGTGCTCCATCCTTGCTTCAGAGGAGCATCCAACTCCTCCAGTTCCTTGTCAAGTTTTGGAAGAAGATCCCCCACCACAGTGGACCGGGCTGGAAGCCTGAAAGCAGCTGTCGTTTTCTTGGCACTCTTCACAACCTCAAGCAACACCGCCTCCCGACAGAAAGATATGGGCAGGGCAGAGATAGCCATCANCTTCACAATGTCCAGCTGGCAACGCTCATTGTTCGACCGGTCTGCGTGCTCTACCATTGTAGATTGCCGGAAGGAGGCTGCTCGGTTGACGTCAAAGAGGGGAACCTCACCCTCCAGTTTGGTTGAAGCCGGCTGCCGCTGCCGCTTCTCCCCGGCCTCCTCGTCGCTATCCACCACTAGGGTCACGCCAGCAAGTGCAGCCGTGGCCTCATGCTGCTTCTTCTCCCAAAGTTTCAGCCACTGAAATGGCTTGTCCTTTGTGCCCCATGCCTGTCCCTCTCCCTTGTAGAGGCTGACGATGTGCGGCTGCCATCCAGCAGGAGGAGGGGGGTACCGCTCCAAGCCAAGAGCGTCGCGACAGAGCGGTGGCGGGTGAGGGCACTTGGCCACGTTAGGGTTGTTACAGGCAAAGTGACCGCGGATGCGGTCACTTGTCCCGCCGGTCCTCTCGGCACACGATCCACACACGAATCCTGGATTCTTTGCGTCTGTGGGGTACGGCTGGCAGTGCTTTGAGAGCTCTTTGGTGAGGAAGTCACCACTGAGCGGCTTTTTCTTTGGTGTATTCCACCGGGCAGCGTCAAATTGGCTGGAGACAGCTGAAACAGCCAGGGGAGACCCTGATCCTGCTGTAGAGGCTTGGTTGGTGGAGCTCCCCGCCTGCGAGTTACCGGCCTGCGCAGCCATGGTGGCCAGTCTCAACAGTGAGCCAGAGATGGCTAACTGTTGAGACCGGCACCGAACAGGGCAGCGACGTGNGACTCTCGCCTTGAAAGTCTGAGAGTAACTCGGACTGTCAAGCAAGCGGAACGGACGGTCGACCCGGCCCTTGCATCGACAGCCAGCAATCGCCAAGCCGGCTGCTAATCCGACGGTCTAACCTTCATGCAACGTGGTTGAAGATATGGTTTGACGATGTGGTACGAGGTCATGCACGTATGGTTCGAGGATGTCGTTCGAGATCCATGAATCGATTGAGCATTGGACAGGCTGGAATGTTGCTCGGCTACTGTTGCAATGTTGCATATCTGTAATGCTGAGCATGTTGAAAGAAAGAGGATACACACCTGGAAGGATACTCCCATTGGTTGAATGAAGCTGATTCATAACACATGTCATGCACACATGGCACATGCATGGCCGGTGGCAAAAAGATCCTAAAAAAAAATTGTGTGCCGGAAGTCGATCACCACCTCCGGTGGCATTTCCGCGAGTATCGCGGTCCTCTAGTGCTTGAGGTTCCGCGTGATGACTCGGCAGGACCAAGGTGACCACGCCTGTGCCATCGGCATTGATGCCCCATCGATGGGACTCGATGGGCCGATGTCGATGGAGGGTGCCTCCATCGAGCATCGAGGGCAACTATGGTCTGGAGTTCCAACTCCAGCACACGGAGGCTCTTGCCTCCCCTGCCATCGCCTCCCCTGACATCGCCTCCATGGCCGTCGCTTCTCCCGCCGCAGCTACCTCATCGTCTTCTGGGAAGAAGAAGCGCCGGAGCAAGAAAGGCAAGGGTCCGTTGAAGCAACAGCCGTCGACCAGGTCCAGCGGTGGTGGCTCGGTCTGCCACAACTGTGGCCAACCCAGGTATGGGTGGTACACGTGCCCTCTCCCAACGGACGAGGCGTGCGTCATCGCCACCATGCATCGCCAGCGGGAGCGCCGTCTCGCCTCTGTCGCCGTAACTGCCGCCGGCCTTGACGCCTCGACCTCGTCCAGCAGCTCCCCCACTCCAACAGCTCCGCCAGTCCAGCAGACACCCGCACCGCATTAGTGCTATCCACGGTCGTCGGCGCCTCCGTTTCCTTCACCGGCACAGTCCTTCCCTTACCCGGGCTCCGGTGCCGTCACCCCGCACTCGGTCTACACTCCTGGGATGTCCTCCCGTGAGCGTCAGCTGGAGCAGTTCATCGCGCTCCAGCTCGGCCTGTCACACCCTCCTCCCCAGGGAAGTCAAAGTTCCATCACCTCCTGCTCTCCTGCCCAGCCCTGCATGACTGAGATTGAGCTACGGTCGTGTCCCGTTTCCTCTTCTGTCTCGTCGTCTCCCATAGTCTCCTCTACTCCTTCCCATGACGACGTTGCGTGGCTTGACGATTGGCAGTCTCGGTTCGTGCCTCCTTCCACCACGTCCGCGTCCCTTGCTTGCTGCCATGTGACTGTTAGCGATCTGGCGACCCCGGTCCAGGACCCTGCTAAGACCTAGATCATCAAATCCAGGGCCACGCATCACATGACGGCCTCTTGTGAGGCCTTCAGTATGCTCGGTCCTGTAGGCGATGTCTCTAATGTCCGGACGGGCTCCGGACAGGTGTTGCCTATCCGTGGTGTTGGCGTCATTCGTTTCCATGCTTCTGCCGGTGACATCTTTCTGACCGATGTCCTCTTCCTCCCTGGTCTCAAGCTCAGCCTCCCGTCCGTCACTGCCGTTGACCGCATGAGCATGGACGTTGTGCATTCACGTGGTGTTGGCACTATGTCGTTGCGTCTGTCTCGTCTTGTTGTACTGCACGCCACCGCCCGTGGCAACCTGTGGCATGTACCTCGCCTCTCCTCCTCTCCTTCTGTCTCCTCCTCGTCGGCCGTCACACGCCATGTGTTTGTCACCAGTACGCTTTCTCCTCAACACACCCGCCTCTTGCACTGTCGCCTTTGCCACGTCCACTCTCCCGTCGTAGACAGCATGCACCACACCCAGCCGGCCAAGGGCATTGACTCGGAGACTTTCCCTCTCTCGTGCCCCACTGAGTGCATTCATTGCGCTCAAGAGAAGATGCACCGGTCCACGTACCCTTTGTCTTTCTCCCGCGCATCCACCCCTCTCGACCTTGTCCACTCAGACGACATGGGCCCTCTCCTCACTGAGTCCGTCGGCGAGCATGGTCGCTATGTCCTCACCCTCACTGACGACTCTTCTCGCTACCGTTGAGTCTTGTGCCTTCGATAGAAGAGCGATGTCGCCCGAGCCATCCAGGACTGGCTTGTCCTTGCCGAGTGCAAGTGTGGTTGCTCTCTTCGCCGCTTTCGTTCCGATCGCGGTGGTGAGTACATGGGTGAGGCCACGAACTTTCTCACCTCACGCGGGATCCACCATGAGACATCCGCGCCCTACAAGCCCGTCTAGAACGGTGTCTCCGAACGATGGAACTGTACCATGGCCGACGCCATCCGCACAATGCGGGTCGAGTCCGGTGTCTCCGATGGCTTCTATTTTGAAGCCATGGCCTACATGACCTGGGTGTGGAACCGGATTCCCCACGGTCCTATTCCCCGCCAGTCCACGCCGTACTAGCATCGGTGTGGTGAGCGAGCTGACCTCCGCCCGGCTCACGTCTGGGGCTGTGTGGTCATTGTGTGGCTGCCCGCCCCACAGCAGGGCGCCAAGCTCGCCCCCCGTGGACGTCCCTGTACCTTCCTTGGTATCTCTCGTCAGTTGAAGGCCTGGCGCTTGTGGGATCCCTCCCGGCACTTCATCGTCGAGTCTCAGGATGCACTCTTCTTGGAGGACCTGTTTCCTCGCGACCTCATTCGCTCCGACTCGTCCGTGTCTATCCCATCGCGTGGGGGAGTGGTGAGTCCGTCCTCCGTCCTGACGCTTCCGAGTGACACATCAGTCAGTCCCTCTGAGCCGCAACCCCCAGTCAAGTCCGCTGGTACCTCCAGGCCGGCAGCCCCAGTCGTGTCCACTTGCCCCTTTGGGCCGGCAGCTCCAGTCGCGTCCGCCGGCCCCTCCGGGCTGGGAGCCCCAGTGCCGTCCGGTGGTCCCTCCGGGCCGGCAGCCCTAGTCGTAATCACTGGACCCTCTAAGCCGGCAGCCCCAGTCGCGTTTGCTGGTCCCTCCGGGCCGGCAGCCCCAGTCGCCTCCGCTGGCCCCTCCGGGCCGGTAGCCCTAGTCGCGTCCGCTGGTCCCTGCGGGCCGGCAGCCACAGTCGTGTCCACTGGTCCCTCTAAGCCGGCAGCCCCAATCGCGTCTGTTAATGCCTCCGGGCTTGCAGCCCCAGTCGCGTCCACTGGCCCCTCCCGGCCGGTAGCTTCAGTCACGTCCGCCAGTCCCTCCAGGCCGGCAGCCCCAGTCGCGTCCGCTGGTCCCTCTGGGTCGGCAGCCCCAGTCGCGTCCGCCGGTCCCTTTGGGCTGGCAGCCCCAGTTGCGTCCACTGGTCCCTCCGGGCCAGCAGCCCCAATTGCGTCCCCTGGCCCCTCCGGGCCAACAGCTCCAAACGCGTCCACTGGCCCCTCCGGGCCAGAAGCTCCAGTCGCGTCCGCTGGCCCATCCGAGCCAACAGCCCCCGTTGCATCCGCTGGCCCCTCCGGGCCAGCAACCCTGTTTGCCTCCATTGGCCCGTCGGACTCAGTGCCATCGTCTGCCCTGCCACGCTACACACGTGGCCCAGGCGGCAGCCTGTGACCCAGACTGTTGGTGAGCGCGCAGACCGTCGCACCGCGTTCTGTGGCGCCTCGAACTCCCGTGGCTCCACGTGTCTCCTCCACTCCCACGGTCGTGAGTGGGGACCCTGGCACCAAGGCCCTCGGTTAGACCACCTCGGCCATCATTGCAGACCTTCACCCGGGCTCTGCACTGGGCTATGCCATGCTTCATCACGAGCTTCGGCACGCTGTCGTGGTTGCACTCGCGCGCATCCCACCTGGGGCTCGAGAAGCACACGTTCTCTCAGTCTGCTCCGCAGCACGCCCGGAGGACCTAGCCACCCTGCACGAGGCACGAGCCTCTCCTGAGGCCGCACACTAGGACGCTACATGCGCCGATGAGCTTGCTGCAATCCAACAGCACCATGTGTACGACCTCGTTGACCTTCCTCCAGGTCGGAAGGCCATCGGTGCCAAGTGGGTCTTCGGCGCAAGTGGAAGCCCGATGGGTCCTTGGACAAGTAGAAGGCCCGCCTTACAGCCAAGGGGTTTACCCAGATTCCTAGGGTCGACCACGACCAGGTATATTCCGCAGTTGGCCGGTTATCCACTAGTCGGGCGCTCTTGAGCCTGGTCTCCCAACATGGGTGGGCGCTACATCAGATGGATGTGAGCAACGCTTTCCTCCATGGTTCACTGGAGGGTGAGTAGCTCTACATGGTACAACCCCCAGGCTTCGACGATGGCAGTGGGAGAGTTTGGCGACTGTGTAAGGCCCTCTATGGCTTGAAGCAATGGCCTCGGTGTTGGAACCAAGAAATCAGCAGCATGCTCCTTCGTGGTGGGCTCTAGCGCCGCACAGCTGACCCCGCACTGTTTGTCAGTTCGCGAGGCCAGACTTTTGCCGATGTTCTGGTTTACGCCGACGATCTCCTCATTGCGTCGCTAGACACGGCTGCCATCCAGCGTGTCAAGGATTTGCTGCACGCCGCCTACTAGATGAAGGATCTCGGATCTGCTAGAGTCTTCCTGGGCATGGAGCTTGAGCATGATCGCTCCCAGGGCATCCTGCACATCCACCAACCCGCTTATGGGCAGACTCAGTCCACCCGCTTAGCGGAGGACCTGCCACTCGTGCCGAGCGCATCCTCACCCATGTCTCTCGATGGCCAAGTGAATCTGAAGAGTCCTGACCTAGCCGTTATGGGGGAGCAAGTTGACGTGACCATGTATCTGCGAGTCATCGGGTCACTGATCATCCTGGCAACGACGACGGGCAGACATCGCGTTCGCCGTCAACCTCATGGCCTACTTTTTTTAGGAGCCGCGTCACCTCCACTACGAGGCCGCAATCCGAGTAGTGCGCTATGTCGTCCCGACTCCTAGGCGAGGTCTCATGTTCCACCGTCAGCCATCTGTTGTCGCGGTGGGCTACACCGACAGTGACCGGGCCGGCAATCCGGACGGTAAGAGCCGCACAGGATGGATCTTTCTGATCGGCGGCACAACTCTTTCCTGGCAGAGTGGCAAGCAGGGGTGCATTGCACGCACCATTGCTGAGGCTGAGTACGTTGCTCTTGGCTTAGGAGCGTGTGAGAGTGTGTGATTGCGTCGTCTTTTGTCCAAGTTGCGTCGGTCTGTTGCATCCATCACGTTGCATTGTGACAATGAGAGTGCCATGGCTATCGCCGACAACGACGGCGTGCATCACACACGCACAAAGCACATCAACGTTGAGTATCACTATGTGCGTTTGTTGTTGCATAACGGCAGCATCAGCATCGTGTGGGTTGAGACAGCACAGGAGTTGGCTGCCTTCTTGACGAAGGCACTGAAGCGCGACTCGTTCAAGAAAGCTGTGAGTTCAGTCGGCGTGCATCCGTGAGTGACTCTCTCTGTCCCTGCTTGCGTTTCTGCATGGCCTGGGGGAGTCTGGTCGTTGACTATGTCTCTGCCTACACATGTGCACTACGCCTGTGAGTCATGGGGGAGTGTTGGTTTTCGTGCATCTCTTATTATACTCTATTGTGTCCTCTTGGCTTGTGTACATCGGCGTGCAGATGACTGAAGACGAGACTCGACGCTGCTGGAGTGTCGCTCGGTGGAGCCGACACGCATTGAGGCGCACGCACCGTTTGCTGGATCCTCCTCCCTCTGGCAATGCACTCAGCTCCATCGGCAGGCCTCCTCGGCGGTCGGGCCGCCGGTAGTCACTGCCACTGCAGATGCTTTCTGCATGCACCTAGCGCTGTGTCTGTTTGTGGCATTGCGTCTGCAGCATCATGCTATGCCTAGGGTCCATGTCTCCTGCTGTGTGGCCCTGTTTGGCATCACTATAGGCACTACCTAGGTTTGGGCAGCCATAACTCCTTGTTGCTATTTTTCTAGCTGATTCTGACCGCACGACTGCATTTGCAAGGTTGGTATTATGTTATGGTCCAGTTTTAAGGCAAAACGAACGACGCCCGGGTTTTGGGCTGTCGGGCGTCTGGCAGGGCTCACCAAGAAAACCCTGCCTGCCAGAAAACAGGTCTAGGACTATTTTCTGATTGGCTGGTTAGCTGAGTAACAAGTTCTACACTAGTGGGGGGGAGCTAGAACTTGGAGGGGTTTCCCATTGTTGCTCATTCTTCATTCCTAATCAATCACTTTCAGTTTTCAGCTGCTTTCTGGCACTGCTTTCTGGCACTAACACTAGCGCACACGTTTCTAAGTAACAAACCCAGAGCTTCCAGACTTAGACTCTAGAGCAGCAGACTTAGGCAACGAGCGTGGAAGCCTGCACGCTGCATCAACAACGCTGCTGCCCCAACCTGCTGCCTAGGTTTTCTAGGTGACAGCAGTCGCCAGCAGCTGCAGACATTGGCCCATGTAGCAGCAGCAGCACTGAGTAGCAGCAGTAGCAGGGCGGCATCAGTGACGGCAGCAGCGCGCAGCGGCAGCAACAGCGCGCGGCGGCAGCAGCACAGCAGCAGCACGCAGCGGGAACAGCACAGCAGCAGCGCAGTAGCAGCGGGAGCAGCGGCGGCAGCAGCAGCACAGCTGCAGCGTTGTAGTAGTGGCAGTAGCAGCGGCGGCAACAGTGGCGGCAGCAACAGCGCGCGGCGGCAGCAGCACAGCAGCAGCGCAGTAGCAGCGGGAGCAGCGGCGGCAGCAGCAGCACAGCTGCAGCGTTGTAGTAGTGGCAGTAGCAGCGGCGGCAACAGTGGCGGCAGCAACAGCGCGCGGCGGCGGCTCAAGCGTGCAGCAGCCGCAGTGTGTAGCTGCTCCACCACCAGGCGGCTACCTCGCATGCAGCAGCGCGGGTGCTATTGCAGCTGACACTACAGCCACAGCAGCAGCAATTGAGCGGAAGCTGCGCAGCGGCTTCCTCTCAGCTTTCGCGCGGCTGCTACGGAGCGGCCGCCTGCTCGCGTACCAACCACGAAGGTTGACCCAATAAAAAAGGGGATGAGGGGGAAGGCAAGCTGATGTCAGCATTTTTATTTGCTGACATCATCAGGTCTCCTACTAACGTCAGCACTTGCCTTCATGAAATTTTTGGTCGGAGGGTCAAAAGTTGCTAGCGTTTCAACTCCTCCAGAAACGCTCACGTTTTTGCAATTCAATCACGTTGACGTCTCGGCCCATAATGAGCGGCACCATGGCTCCGTCCGACGATGAGGGAAAAAAGGTACTAGATCCCTCTTCTTCCTCCCCAGAGGTCATGAGCCCACGATTGTAGGCTATTGAGGACCTGCACAGCCAGCAGGACGAGATGCGTTGCTTGCAGCGGGAGCAGATTGACGCCAATCTTACACTCACCGAGCTTCTTCGAGGACATTCCACGACTCCACGACGGACTTCTGAGGGAGCGACCGGGGTCGCACCCTCTACACAGCAGTCAGTTCCAGCACCGGAGACAGGAGCTGGAGCCGACCCACCACCTCTTCATCCTTGGGACGAGGATCCAAAAATGCCAGGCATGGAGGGCATCTCCTCCGAGCGTGCAATTCGTGTGCTTCAGGAGCGTCTCCGCCAGCTTCAAACGTGCTCTCGGCCCCTACTCACATCCCGCTTTCCGGATTTCAATCGTTGTCTGACCTCCACCATAGCGACTTCCCTGTTCCCGGCGTCTTTGCCATCTCTCGTCCTTCCCAGCCTATGGTTGCTCTCCCTACGGCGAGGCAACCCAAGGACTTCGAGACTCCGCCCCCACGATACCGTGGGGGCCGCATCTCGAGGTCCTCGTATGTCAGCGAGGACGGCTCTGACTGCTGGGAGATCCTCTTTCAGGTCTTGGCCACTTCAGAGGGCGTGTGGCCCTACTACCACAGTCCGTATCAGACTACAGACTGAGCTCAGGTGCTGACAGCAGCTAGGGCAATGCGCGGACTTCTCTACGCCATGCCGCGCGAGACCAACGTCGACTTTCGCTTGTTCCTTGGCAAGGCGGGCACAGGCACCGGCGCTAATCCACGTGGGGGCTGGGACCTAGCATTGTCCGTGCTTGCTACAGAGACGCATGCCACCCGCGCCGCCCACATCCGTGCCTTTCACTCCCTTTGCCAAGAGCCTGCCGAGCCTGCAGCCGACTACTGGCGACGTGCCATGCGCATTTACACGCGCCTTGGGACCTCACGAGGTACACACCTATGAGCGCTCCGCACGATCATGCTTGGGGTTTTCCTTGAGCACACAGACATCTTCACGAGATACAAAGACGCCGTGCTCAAGCCTTTTTTGGCTTCACTACAGCTTCTTCCCTGGGAGTACCAGCTGTTTCTCCAGGTGACTTTTGCCCGTGAGGCAGCCGTGGCTCATCAAGAGACCTCCATTGCTGTCATAGTCATTGCATCACCACCGACGCCCCTCCTGCAGACTCCTCTATCCTCTGTCACGTCCTCCTCCTCCTCTTCCACCCGGAGTACACCGACTCAGACACAGGGTGTCGTGGCAGTAGCACAGGGGAAGAAGGGGCGACAGAGGCGCAGCTCGAGCCAGCAGTAGTCGCAATAGCAGCCATCATCAGGTAGCAGCAGTGGACGCTCCCTTCAGTGCTACAACTATGGAGGCGCCCATCACTACACCGAGTGCCAGCAGCCGCTTGACTGGGCGCGAATTACCTATGGGCTCTAGGCTGCGCACGCACTATGATCTACGTCAAGCATCCTCCGCGCGCACTGCGACCACGACCGCAGCAGTTCCCGCCTCACCACTGGCGACTGGCGGCGACCCAGACCCACGTGACCTCACCATTGCTGAGCTCCGATACCTTCTGGCGCTTTGTTTTCACGGAGGTGCGAGTGTGTTGTCATAGCCGGGTGGTTCACAGACTGTCTGTTTGTCTGTTCTTGTGGCTCGAGATGACTCGTGTGGGGGGCCACACACGGCATGTGATGACGATGGGCCTAACTGTATGGATTGGATTCATGAGTCTCACCTTTGTGCCCTTCGTCGTTCCTCCCGACCTGCTACCCAGCGTCCGTCTGAGGCCAAGTGTTCCATTGCCCGTTGTACAGTGATGTCCTCTAGTCATGATTCTAGTGGCACTTGGATCATCGACTCCGGTGCCAATCATCACATGACCTGTCATCGTAGTGTTTTCGTTGATCTCGGCCCTGTTGCGTCTGTTCGTTCCGTTCGCATAGGCTTTGGTCAGTCCTTGCCAGTCCAGGCTGTTAGGTTCGTATGTTTCCATTGGTCCGTCTAGCCCCCTGTATCTTTCCGAGGTGCTATTTGTGCCTGACCTTGAGCTGAGTTTGCTTTCTGTACGTGCTTGCACACTGATTGGACTCTCAGTGGAGCACACTGCATAGTCCGCGACTCTGACTGCCATTGCCACTCGTAGCGTTGTTCTTCGTGCCTCTGTTGTGGATGACCTGTATCGTGTTTCTTGGACTTCTGCTCCTTGCTCTCCCTCCTTTTTCGCTCATATTTTTGTCATTGGTGTTTTGTCTCCCAAGCACCAGCGATTGCTTCATCGCCGCCTGTGTCATATAGGCTCGAGCACTGTGTCGAAGCTCATTCAGACACAGGCCGCTCTCGGTCTTGACGTGGCTTCTTTCAAGAAGCCGCCCAAGACCGACTCTCTCTTCAGTGCTCAGGGTAAGATGCATCGTTGCACCTACCCTGACTCTCGTTCACGCACACTTCGCCCCATCGAGTTAGTCCATTCGGACCTTCTTGGTCCCCTACTTGTCGAGTCTCTGTCCGATCGGGGTCAATACGTCCTGACCCTGACTGATGACTTCACCCGGATGCGGTGGGTCTACAGCCTGTGCGAGAAGAGTGACGCCGCTCTCGCGGTTTGCCTATGGCTAGTGATGGCTGAGTGCCAGTCCCGTGACACCGGGCACACCTTCCGCTCGGATTTAGCGGCGAGTTTCTTGGCAAGATGGACAGCTTCTTCACCGAGCACGGGGTTTTTCACCAGGTCTCCGCTCCTGCTAATCCTCAGCAGAACGGTGTTTTTGAGCACTAGAACCGCACCATAGAGGATGCGGTTTGCGCTATGCGGTCTGAGTGCAATCTTTCCGAGTCCTTCGCTTTTGGAGGCTTCGCCTACATGACTTGGGTCTGGAACCGCCTCCCGCACGGTCCTCTCCCGGACCACGTCACACCGTATGAGCTCTGATTTGGCCAACGTGCTTACTTGCGCCTCGCTCGCGTCTGGGGATCCTTGGCATCTTTCTGGTACACCGAGGACCAGCAGGGGTCCAAGGTCTCACTGCGGGGTCGCTTGTGTGCCTTTGTCGGCATCTCCCCGCGGTCGAAGGCATGGCATTTTTGGGACCCTGCTTGTCGTCGCATTGTTGAGTCTCGTGACACGCTCTTCTTTGAGTCCCTCACCTACCGTGATCTGACTTCAATCACGTCGCTGTCCGTCACACACGTTCCCATGTGTGAGGTTTCTCGACGGATGGGGGAGTCTGCGCCTGCGAGAATCTCTCGCCAGGCTGATGTATCCGTTCTGGCACCCTCCACTTCTCCAGCTCTTGATGACCCAACGATCATCGCTGTCGGTCCAAAGATCTCTCCAGCACCGCCGGGTTCTACCCCTGTCCCCTCGCACCCCACAGATACCCATGTCTCTGTTCCTGTGCGTACTCCTGTAACCGTACCTGTGTCCGCCGGCAGTCCTGCCTCTGTGCGTGGACCTGCCTCACCTGCTCCTACTGTCACACCGAGTCTCGTGTCGCCCACACCCGCATCACCAGCACCAGCTCACCAGCTCCCTTGCCTCAGCCCTCCCCAGCTGTGATTGTGCCCGTTCCTGAGCCTGAGGTGCGTCCCTCGAGCCCGGGTTACTCCCGTGAGCCTGGCGGTCGTCTTCGACCATTGGACTCCGGAGCTCAGCGAGTATCTGCTCCTGCACCCAGGCGCTCCGCTCACAGCATCGCGAGTGGTGATCCCGGCACAAAGGCCCAAGGCCTGAGTATCCACACAAAGTGTCCGCACTGAGCACACAGAGGTACATTCGTAGAGCATGACCTAGTCACTCGCGAGTTTCCTGTCGCTTGTGTTACAGCAGCCGACCTTGTGGTTGTCACACCTAGCAATGAGGAGTGCACTCTTACCACACAGAGCTCTCCCTCTATGGCGTCTGACCCGGACACACTGAGGGAAGCTCTGCGTCACAGGATGTTGATGCTTGGCGTGCTGCCTGCAAGGATGAGCTTCGCGCCATCCGAGAGAACGGAGTTTACGAGTTAGTCGACCTTCCACCTGGGAGGAAGGCTATTCGGGTCAAGTGGGTCTTTTGCAAGAAAGTGAAGCCGGATGGCTCATTGGAACGCCACAAGGCACGCTTGGTCATCAAGGGGTACTCTCAGATTGAGGACATCCATTACACTAACACCTTTGCCCCTGTCGGTTGCATAACCTCAGCTCAAGCTCTGTTCGGTGTAGTGGCTTAGCATGACTGGGAACTACACCAGATGGATGTGAACAATGCGTTCCTCCATGGCTCTCTGGATGAGGAGATTTACGTGGCTCAGCCACCCGGCTTTGAGGACAGTGACAAGGTCTGGCGCTTGCGCAAGTCCTTGTACGACCACAAGCAGTCTCCTTGGTGTTGGAACCAGGAGATCACTACCACCCTGACTCATGCGAGATATGTACAGAGCAAGGCAGATCCTTCTCTCTTTATCCGACGGACGCCCAAGCGACTCACCGCCTTCCTGGTCTATGTCGACGACCTTCTGATTGCGTATCCTTCACTCGAGGCCATGAAGGAGGCCAAGAATGTCCTCCAGACTGCCTATAGGATGAAGGACCTTGGTCCTACAGCGATATTTCTTGGCATAGAGATCGTGCGAGACCGCAGACGTCATACTCTACTGCTGTATCAGGCCCAATACGCACGTGTTGTGGGGGAGCGCTTCAGCAACCTTCTTGGCGCAGTGCCCACGGTTTCCACACCTCTCACGCCTGACGGGCAGGATGCCCTGAAGGTTG
Source organism: Penium margaritaceum (assembly GCA_023375785.1). NCBI lineage: Eukaryota > Viridiplantae > Streptophyta > Zygnematophyceae > Desmidiales > Peniaceae > Penium > Penium margaritaceum. The sequence goes on from SZWC01014662.1 coordinate 27,845, forward strand.
ATGATCCCACACAGCTGGGGGAGACGGTGAATGTGACCCTGTACAGCCGTCTCATCGGATCTCTGATGTACCTGGCCACTACCACACGTCCTGATATCACATTTTCCGTCAACCTCCTTGCCCAGTTTTTGCAGAATCCACGCGCTAGAGCCCTACACGCGGCTGTGCAAGTGGTGCGGTATGTGGTCTCCACACCGTACCTCGGACTCTGCTTTCGCCAGCAGTGTTTGGTGGTCCTTGATGGCTACAACGATACCGACTGGGCCTGGAGCCGACATGGACGCAGTCGCACAAGTTACATTTTTCTGTTCAGTGGGACCGCTGTGTCCTCGCGCAGTGGGAAGCAGGGCTGCATTTCACGTAGCTCATCGGAGGCACAGTACGTTGCTTTGAGTGCAGGGGCTGCTGAGGCGGTATGGCTACAATCCCTGTTTCTTGAGCTTGGCCAGTCCGTACCCGCCATTGTGCTTCGTTGCAACATCCAGAGTGCTCTTGCCATTGCGGAGAACTCTGGTGTCTTCCATGCTCGCACAAAGCGGTTGAGCACCACTTTGTGCGTAATCTAGTGGAGCGACACGTGATCTCCGTCATTTGGGTTGGCACTGACATGCAGCGTGCTGACTTCTTGACAAAGGCACTAGTACGCGGAAAGTTCCTGGTGGCCATTCGTTCTGTTAGACTGCGCCCCTTGCCTGCGAGTGGTTGAGTGTGGGGTGTGAACGTATCCGTGTTTCATTTGTCGTTGCACCAGTTGTTGTACCCGTCTCAATAATACACGTGTATGGACATGCGTNGCAGGGGCTGCTGAGGCGGTATGGCTACAATCCCTGTTTCTTGAGCTTGGCCAGTCCGTACCCGCCATTGTGCTTCGTTGCAACATCCAGAGTGCTCTTGCCATTGCGGAGAACTCTGGTGTCTTCCATGCTCGCACAAAGCGGTTGAGCACCACTTTGTGCGTAATCTAGTGGAGCGACACGTGATCTCCGTCATTTGGGTTGGCACTGACATGCAGCGTGCTGACTTCTTGACAAAGGCACTAGTACGCGGAAAGTTCCTGGTGGCCATTCGTTCTGTTAGACTGCGCCCCTTGCCTGCGAGTGGTTGAGTGTGGGGTGTGAACGTATCCGTGTTTCATTTGTCGTTGCACCAGTTGTTGTACCCATCTCAATACTACACGTGTATGGACATGCGTACCATCGGGTCATGGGGGAGTGTTGTGATTTGTGACGTCCCTGTCGACCTGTACAGTTTACTGTGACCACTCGGCCGTGTCCATGCTCGTGCAGATCTGTGATGCGAACCCTGGTGGCACCGGTGCGTCATGTGGTGGCGGACTACCAGCCTGGAGCTGACTGACGACTGTTCCAGAGCTCTGGACGCTACCCGGGACCTCTTGCAGTTTCTTTGCAGCACACGGGAGTTTATCGGTGGACTGGCCATTGGCCCGATTTGCATGTTTTTGCATTGTGTGTCCACCGTTTGATGCTGGATGCATGCATGTGACCAGTCGTAGCGTCCGGCTTTTTATTCTCCACGTCTAGGTTCAGACGACGTAGGATTCTGATATGTCTGCGCAGAGTTACGGCCAAAACAGTGGTTTTGGGCTGGTTTTAGGACAGATCTTGCACTGCCGCATGCGACACCCGCCGTGCGCCGAGGCAGGTACTTATGCCATGGACCTGTCATTTGTCATTTCTCTCTGCAAATGCTATTGAAGAATTCTGACACTTTGCCTTGTGTCTCCTAGCCAGACTCTTGCCGTTGTGTGCACGACTTGTGAGTGTCATCACCGTCTGACCAGGCACTAACGCCTAGTCAGCAGCTGTGTCGCTAGGAAGCTTCCACGCATCTTCTCACCATCACTGCCACCCTTTGTGGTGCGGCCTGACCACCTGGCTTAGAACAAGAGGCGGCTCAAGAATGCTGTTGGGAGAATCGAGTAGCACGTTCCCCTGGGAACAACAACCCACCAACTATGAGACCCCGAACGCACTCAGCATGCAAATGCAAACAATCCACATCGGCCACAAGCATATGTGAGCATACATGTTTTTATCTGCTAGTTCTAGTCACTTACAAGTAATGTTCCCAGCAGTGTGTCGGCACATAACTTACCAGGCAACTTCTTGAGTGAACTACCCATACATGTCCAGCAATGTAGCCTGCAACACTCAGAATTGAGGCATGTGAGTAGCTGCAACCTCACCTATGGTTTTCATGATGTTTAGAAGCCTGCTATGGAATTAGCAGAGAAATGAACAGCATTCCCTGAAGACCCACAAATGGACATTTCAACTGGCCCCACAGCGGTATATGGTAGCATACATCAACAGCACAAATCTGACAGAGGCAGAGCCGCGTGAGGGAGACAACAAAAACAAAAAAAAGAAAAAACAATTTAGGAGCATCACGAGCATGCATCAAACCAATAGAATACACAACATCCTTGGACTTGCTTTCATCAAGAGCCTTCATGGGTAAATCAGTGCAGTGCAAACGAGTTTGAATCCAAACGACTTGGATGCCCCCAAGAACGGAGTGGTGCTCGACTTCGATTTCCTTTGTACGTGGTGTCCATAACCAAGCTGTGCAATGAGTATAGTGCTCTACTTGTTCTCGCGAAGTGATGTAGCAGATGGGGAGATGCCTCTACGTGATGCTTCTACGTGATGCTTCTAC
>SZWC01014662.1:31305-41857 GCA_023375785.1 Penium margaritaceum
ACACACAGACACACACACACACACACACACACACACACACCCTCAAGAGAACACCGTGTCACTGTCTTCTAGCTCCCTGAGGACCAACAGGATGCCAAGGTCTCCCCATGTGCCTGTTTGTGTGTTTTTCTCGTGGTCTCCTCCCTCCCTAAAGCTCTGCGCTTCAGGGATGCAAGTATTTGTTCAAGGGATGAAAATTTTTCTTGTGTCATTGAGTCACTTGATGGCCTCCTCTTCAAGAAAGTCTTTCCGTGTGAATTTTCCCATCATGTCCCTTCGAACTCTCTTTCCTTGCTTCTTCGTCTTGGAGGAGGTGTGCCTTGTTCAGCCTCCGATCTCAAAGGCACATCTTCTTCGGGGTCGTTAGCCCCTCCTTCAGTGTCATCGGCGTCGTCGACAGACCCTACCCATTTTGGTCATCACCCCCTTCCTCAGAATCACCGGCATTCCCACATGTTGGCTCCCCTTTTGGGTCGTCACCCACTTCCTAAAATTCCTCATCTGTGTCCGAGCCAGCTTCAGAGTCAGAGTCGCATGCTCTTCCCTCAAGCGATGTCTACATCACTGTGTCATTACATCAGGAGTCAGTTGCATCATCTGTCCATGTCTCCAGTTCTCTCCCATGACCTACTCTTGATGCTTGCCTAGCTTCTCCATCCTAAGATCCTGTCCTTGTGCCAGCTGTGGTTGCTGCTTTCCTTGAGCCTTACTTCCATAGGGGGAGGCTTCGTGCTCTCCCCTTACACTCATTCTAAGAGACAAATCACTCTTTCTCGTGCGTTCTAGTCCTCTGCGACACCCTCTGAGAATCCCATGGCCTTGGAGTCCTTGGACTTGCCATAGAAGTTGTTAATCAGAAAACTACTCTTTGATATTTCTGGTTGCTGAGGAGTTCCAGATCATTATTTACTCCATGGTCTCTGGTTATGTAGCTGTGTGTCTAATAATCTTTCCCCGCTCCCTTCTCAGCCCATGACTGTATGCTTGGCCACAGCAGAAGAACATGCTGCTCTCTGGGAAAAATCCACGGATGACGAACTCGACGGTCTTAAGGAACATGTTGTCTTTCAACTTATCAACCTACTGCGCTCTTGTAAGGAATTTTCGGCCTGTTGGGTCCTCCAGAAAAAATGGAAGCTAGATGACACAGTTGACCGCTTCAATGCAGGACTAACAGCGAAGCAGTTTTCTCAGATCCATGGCGATGACTTTGAACAAATGTTTACATGATTTAGTCATCACACCAGTGCTCCTGTCCTCCTAAGTTTATTCTCACGCCACAACTGAGAGTTGGAGGAGATGGATGTGAATAATGCATCATTGCATGGAAAGATCGATTCGGAGATCTACATGGTCAAGCCGCTGGGACTCACCGATGGAACTGACAAGGTCTGACGCTATTGCAAGGCCTTTTACCGACTCAAGCAGTCACAGTGCTGCTAGAATATGGAGGTCACATCCACCCTTGGGAGAGGAAGCTATCGACAGAACGCGGCTGACCTTGCACTGTTTCTCCGTCCACCTTCGGAGCCACTGGTGGCCACCTTAATCTATGTGGACAAATTCCTCATTGCTTCATCTAGACAAGCNTTTTCATGATGTTTAGAAGCCTGCTATGGAATTAGCAGAGAAATGAACAGCATTCCCTGAAGACCCACAAATGGACATTACAACTGGCCCCACAGTGGTACATCAACAGCACAAATCTGATAGAGGCAGAGCCGCGTGAGGGAGACAACAAAAACAAAAAAAAGAAAAAACAATTTAGGAGCATCACGAGCATGCATCAAACCAATAGAATACACAACATCCTTGGACTTGCTTTCATCAAGAGCCTTCATGGGTAAATCAGTGCAGTGCAAACGAGTTTGAATCCAAACGACTTGGATGCCCCCAAGAACGGAGTGGTGCTCGACTTCGATTTCCTTTGTACGTGGTGTCCATAACCAAGCTGTGCAATGAGTATAGTGCTCTACTTGTTCTCGCGAAGTGATGTAGCAGATGGGGAGATGCCTCTACGTGATGCTTCTACGTGATGCTTCTACGTGATGCTTCTACATGATGGTTGCTTCCTTTAGAAGGAAACTCCAGGTTGAGGAAAGCAGGTTCATCCCGCAAGTGAGGATCCTTGAGTTAGAATTTACCGATTGCAATTTGAGGGGCACAAGGATCCATGTGTGGAACTAAGGCATCGAAGATGTTAAGAAGTTTTTCCTTATGTGGTTTCTTGTATGCATGGTAAAGGCTATACCTATGGCTATGAAAGGCCACAAAGACCTGGCATTGGAATAAAACAATAAGCATTGACATCAATTCATTCAACTAAGTGATTGATGTTGCTTTGTGACTCCCATAGCCAAGTCCTTTGCCATCCGTGAAGTAACCAACCCCTCTCATCCTAGTCCCCCAAAACAGTTAGAAGCATGAACCAGGTCAACTTTGTTTCCTCAGGGNGCTGAGGAGTTCCAGATCATTATTTACTCCATGGTCTCTGGTTATGTAGCTGTGTGTCTAATAATCTTTCCCCGCTCCCTTCTCAGCCCATGACTGTATGCTTGGCCACAGCAGAAGAACATGCTGCTCTCTGGGAAAAATCCACGGATGACGAACTCGACGGTCTTAAGGAACATGTTGTCTTTCAACTTATCAACCTACTGCGCTCTTGTAAGGAATTTTCGGCCTGTTGGGTCCTCCAGAAAAAATGGAAGCTAGATGACACAGTTGACCGCTTCAATGCAGGACTAACAGCGAAGCAGTTTTCTCAGATCCATGGCGATGACTTTGAACAAATGTTTACATGATTTAGTCATCACACCAGTGCTCCTGTCCTCCTAAGTTTATTCTCACGCCACAACTGAGAGTTGGAGGAGATGGATGTGAATAATGCATCATTGCATGGAAAGATCGATTCGGAGATCTACATGGTCAAGCCGCTGGGACTCACCGATGGAACTGACAAGGTCTGACGCTATTGCAAGGCCTTTTACCGACTCAAGCAGTCACAGTGCTGCTAGAATATGGAGGTCACATCCACCCTTGGGAGAGGAAGCTATCGACAGAACGCGGCTGACCTTGCACTGTTTCTCCGTCCACCTTCGGAGCCACTGGTGGCCACCTTAATCTATGTGGACAAATTCCTCATTGCTTCATCTAGACAAGCTTTTGTCTTGTCGGTCAAAAGACTTCTTCATTCCACCTACAAGATGAAGGATTTCGGTCCAGTTCGAGTGTTCCACAGCATGGACCTTGAGTGTGAACGCTTGTGCCACTCCCTTCATGGTTTTCATCCTAAGGTACCGCTTTGCATTACTACTGAATGATGCTCCCACTGCATCCATCCCAATGATTCCTACCTTTCAGCGTCTTCTGAAGTCATTGGATTTTTTGCAGCTGTGGTCGTTGGTGGTTATCACCAACTACCTCAATGTCATTGGGTCACTTACAATGATAAAATTTTGCAGCAAGGTGTTGCCATGGGCGTAGCTAATGCAGTACAGATTAAAAGCAATCAAATTGATATGTCCACAGAAACCTTGGCCATTATTAAAAATCGCAAAAGCTACCAATTGTGTGACTATCATCTTGTATCCAATTGTTGGGCTGCTAAGGTAAATACCCCTTAAGACACGGGTTTTGTGAAGGGTTGCCTCCAAAGACCAGCAGTTACCAACTTCTGGGCTAATCGCAGAGTATTTTTTCTCATAGCATGATTGGCCACCACAAAAGATATTAGCGCTCAACTGCTCAACACAAATATGCATACTTACATCATCAGCAAAGGCTTTTCTATGACCATGCAAACCCATGCAGCGTTCACGGTCAACAATCTCGTGTAATTCATGTTGGAACCAAGGGCACACCATCTCGAGGCAGCCCTCCGTGTGGCTTGCTACACGCTCTCTAAAGAAAGAGAAGGTATGTAATTTCATGCACAGTCCTCAGTTGTTGCCGATGGTTACACAGATAGCAATGGACACATGACAATGATGCTCAGATCCGGGTACATTTTCCTTGTTGCTGCGTTGTTGTTTTGTGGAAAAGTGCCAAACAGGGATGTGTGGTGCTTTACTCCAATGCGACTGCGTATTTCGCACTCGGTGCATTTATGTGTGAGAGAAACTGGCATTGTCACTTTCTTCAGAATCTACGTGTGTCCATTTGCTGCATCACGCTGCGTCGAGAGAGCCAGAGCACTAAGACCATTGCGGGGCATGGTGGAATGCACCACATGCGTACCAAGCACATCAACGTCAGGCATTATTTTTAACATGAGCACATTGCGTCAGGAGATGTTGAGGCCGTTTGGGTTGACACACATCAACAGCGTGAAAAATTTATCCCTTAGGCACGCATCAGTTAAATTTTCAAGTCGACTGTGAGCCCTGTTGGTCTACTCTGTGCTTGTTTTGCTCCTGGTTGAGTCTTTTCTCCTTCTAATGTGCCAATGTTTTGAGATGCTTTGACTACGTCTATCGCCTACCGTAATGCTTGCACATTGTTGAGTTACATGTTAGCCAATATGTGGGATTGTGTGTTTGCATGCCATGGGGACGTGTTTGCCTTGTCTAGGTGGTTGCCCCTCCTTTTGCAAATTATCTAATGCGTGTAAGTGCATGCGTCTGTGGGTTATGGGGAAGTGTTTATACTGGGCATGTGAATATGCAAGTGACCTCTTGACTCCACCCACGTGTACTACTCTGCAGGCGAGTGAAAAATGCTCACAAACAGATAGAGCCCTAGATTCTGCTTTGGCTTAATCCACTTGGATCAAATGCATTCAGCGTCACATGTTCCACACAAATGATGTTGATGGTCATCTAAGATTGTGTGCATATCACAGTTCACTATTAAGGATCTAAGCCAGAATTGTCTTATTCAGGCTTACTTGTTTGCAATACGCCACCAAGGTGTTACATAAACATGAGGGAAAGACACGCATGCTACATGCACTCCTGGTCAATGTGATGCATGCCTGTTTATTGCTTACATAGTGCGTGGGTAGCTGATCCCTAGGGACCATGCTGCCGATTTTTTTGGGCCCGTAGCATGAGAAGCCACCACCGATTTGACAACCCGTAAGTCGGGCCCAATCCCATCAATGGCATTGAGACCCCAACCGGGAAACTCTCGCGTGCATGGTCTCTTCAACCACAAAAATGCCGAGAAGTGCTCGTCTCCTCTATTTTTTTGTTGACTTAAACTAGAGCTTGTTGTCTTGATCCATGACATCAATCTGTGCAAACTCCAAAGCCATCGCCTTCGTGAGCATAACCTCACATCACATTCTCTCTTCCTATAGACACTTCATATATGTTAGTTGCCTGCAAAGATGTGCATGTGGGTGCATAGATTTTTCCGTCATGATCTTGACCAAGTTACACAAGCAGCTATAGCACAAATTCATATTGCAGCATCTCAAAGAAAATCCACAATCTTCATTTGCCTTCAAGGATGTGCACGTGGACACGATCAAGAGATGAATTTTGTGTCGTCTCTTTATGACCACAACATTGACATATAATTTATTAGGGCATGCAGGCCCATGGAAAGTTTCCATGAGCTGTGAGTGTCAGGGGCAGAGTGAAGGCCAAATAAAGCGAAGTCTGGAACAAATTAAGAAGGAGAGACTAGAATGAGCCCTGTAATAGGCTTGTGTACTGAAGATTGGCGGCTAGCCCGCCAAGCCCTGTCATCCCCCACCCACCAAAATGGACAGACAGGGAAAACACACACCAAAAAATGTGGAAGAAGATGAAACAGGTCTCCGGAGACACCGGAACAACTTACCGAGTGCCCAAGTTTGAAAAGTCGAGAAAATACACAATGTACCCCAAATGTTTTCAGACTCTTCGGTGGCATGCTAAAATCATCGACAAGCCAAAGCTAGGCAAGCTAGGCCTCCCGAGACAGCAGAACATGTCACCGAGCGTTCCAGTCTCCGCCATATACAGAATACACATGACCGACCAAAAGTCAGTAAGGCATTGATGAATTTGTAGTATGTCTCCCTAGGTACCATTACAAACCATAGTGCACCCGAATCTCGACCATAGAGAAAAAACATGAGCTCTCAGAGAGATTATGTGTCTAATCATCATGGGATTGTTGGTTGTGGATGATACGCAAGTGACCTCTTGACTCTGTGCGCACACACACACTGTCACTATCATTGCAGGTGATTGACTTGGATCAAATCTCTCGGGTGCTAAGCCGTTATCCAAATCATGGGGCATACATTGCTGGATTTGCAGAAAGATTGGCGTACACTGCACCTAGTCTAAATTTGCATGAGAGTACAGCTCCAATGACTAGATTGGCTATGCTCAGCCTCTCCGTAGCATGACATGGAACAAGTATAGCACAAGGAGACATCATCAACATGCGCTCGTGGTCGATGTGGTTATGCATGTGGCTACAAGTGATCCCTTGGGACCACACGCCCGGATTGTTTTTTGCGTGTGAGAAACCACTCGGGATTTTGCTCGCTCACCGATGAGGTTCGATCCCTTAGCGGCGTCCGGGCCTCACTTTGAGTTCCTCGAGTGGGTGGCCCGGTCAACCAGCTTTTATAACCCCGCTTCCTTGTGACATACTCACTTGTCTTCTCATGACTACCTCTTCAAGTTTGAAGCTTGTTGCATCCATGATGTACCCCATGTACCTTGCTGCTTGTTGAGCATTCTACGCTAGCAAGCGTCCACTACCCACTGGTAATAGAGCTGAAGGTCCATGCCCTCCACTCACTCGATCATCGATCTAGCACTGTCAGTTTGATTTGAGCAGTAACTTCCACGGCTGCATTCTTGCATCCATTGCTCTCAGCCACGTCACGCTCAGCCAGGGCGACACTGCTGGTCTGACATCAGCAGCTTCACAGAAATCTACTAAAGCTTTTTTGCTGCTTCATCACATTCTCTAGCCCCTCTCGCTCCATGGTTCTCTACCCATGTCGCATCGTGGATGGCGGACAAGTCTCGGCCCGCCTCCTCCACTCTCTCTCCACGCATCACCGGAGTATCTAAGCTTCGTAGCACCACAGCACCAAGGCACCTCGGCACCAAGGCAACACAACACCGTGGCAGCTAAGCACCACAGCACCGAGGTTCTGCGGCACCACGCAGCACCGGAGAATCTACGCTCCGGTATACTGTAGTACCAAGGAACCTTGGCACCAAGGCCCACAGCATTGCTCCATCTAAGCATCGCGGTACGGAGGCACTGTGGCACCAAGGCACCAACGCATTGGAGTTTCTACACTCTGGAGCGCTGTGACACCTAGGCACTGTAGCACAAAGGCATCTTGGCACCAAGGCACCACAGCACCGTGGCATCTAAGCACCACGGCTCCAAGGTAATGCAGCAGCCTGGCACCAATGCACTGGAGTATCTACACCTTTCAGCACTGTGAAACCTAGACATCACAGTACCAAGGCATCTCGGCACCAATGCACCACAGAACCATGGAATCTATTTCTTGTCACACCGTGGCATCCAAGCACCACAACACCAAGGCACCAGAGTGTCTGAATCCAAAGCATTGCGGCACCTAGATACCACAGTAACAAGACACAGTGGGATCTGCACACACAGCATTCTCACAAGCAGCAGCAACACCAGTATCAGCACCATCCTCGCCACTGCAACAACCCTGGCGTCTCTGTCGGAAACCGAGCCAGTACCAACTTTGCCTACACTGGCTTGTGAACACTGGCACATTGAGGATGAAGTCGCGCGGTACCAGGCAAGAGCCAAAAGGAGAGAAGAAGGCATGCGTCCACCGACATGATCCAGGGTACTACCCTCGCAAGGACTTTGATCCTACAGAGTGGTACAAGAGGGAGGGAGAGGCTCACTGTCTATCTGCTTCAGACGCCACTCCCACGCTGCACAATGTGCTGGCCATGGCCGCACCGCGGAATCAGCCTCCACTAAAATCATCTGTAAGCTCTCTCATTTTCCATAGAAAGTGTCGGCAGAGTCAGTGTGCCGCCCCTGGTGGGACGGCACCACCAGCACCAGGAGCAACTTGTACGTCTTCGGCTCTCCATCGTTCTTCGACTCTAACGGCTTCTGGTTCTGAAGCCGGCTCCTCAGGTCACTCTGACACAACCTGAGCTGCGGGTGCAGTGGTAGCAAATGTGGAAGTAACAGTAGCACCACCAAGTGTTCTGGAAGCAACACTTGTCTCTGGTGCTACTGTTACTTCCACATTTGCTACCACTGCACCCGCAGCTCGTGCTCCCGCCAGCACTACCGCCAGTAGGGCAACTGACACCTTCACCACAGCTGCAGTTGACCACGGACCCCTTGCAGCGGCTGTAGTTAACGTTGCCATACAGGTTGCCGCTGCAGCAGACACAGTAGCAATAGCAGCAGCACCAGCAACAGCCACTGTACTTTCCAGTGCAATCACCTCAATCCACACTTCTACGACGCAGAACTTCTCTGCAGATTCCTCAGAAAAACTGAACAACCACGTCCGGGTTCTTATCTTCACAGCTGCGGCCATCTCCAGTCTTAAATGTGCTGCCCTGACAGGGGTTGCATGTCTTATTGTCTCCATGTCTTCCTCCACATTTGTCATCGCATTGTCGGTAGCAGTTGCACTACCAACTCTGTTTGCTGTGCATCCTTAGCTCTGGTGATCTTGGCACACTCTCACCCTTGCACTCTCCCCTTGTTGCCTCTGCGTGGCCGTATTTGTGCATCCAGGTCTGTTGCCTTCAACACAGCTTTGAAGACCACACTCACTATATTCTCTCATGCCCACTGGCATAGGGGAAACTCTGCCCAAATTCCCTTGACAGAGTTGTCTCATTGCATCATGTCGGTTGATGATGACCAGTACGCTGCATTACAGGAAGAGCCGCAATGAGAATGTGTTGCTTCCCAAACAACACTCACTATCCAGTGCAATGCAGAGGAAAAACTTTGCAGTGAGCATGCTGATCAGGAGAAACTTGCTGATCACATAGTAGACCTAGTTCTCAACCATCTCCAACCCACACTGGACTCAATTTCCTCTCCTTCCATTGCTGCTGGCGTTGCTGTTGCATTCTTGACGTCACATGCTTCTGTATCCACGGCCTCTGGCTCACTCTCCTCTGACCCTCCTAGATTCGTCACTGCTGCCGACACAACACCCGCCACAGTACTTGCATTGCCCGCATATCGTAAGCCAGAATTTAATTTTCTTTCACCCCATTCCGCTTCAGTGCATGCGCACAAGGCGAGTAAACTTGGGAATACTACCACAAACCCAAGCTCTTAGCTCTTCCTCCCTTTGTCCCCATGATTGCTGAGTTTGATCACATGGTCCATGCTCTGGTCCGTGCTAGACATAATGATCACTAACGAGATTGGATCCTGCAATGGTGACACCGCACGACGCACACCTGCTGATCCCACTGGCGCATACGANTCAGGGGAAAGGCAAAGGTGGCGATGGGTCAGGTGGACAGGGCGGGCGTGGGAAAGGCAGAGGGTCTGGCAGCTCTACCTCCTCCTCTGCCTCCAACTCAGTTACATGCTAGAATTGTGGTGCCGTTGGCCATTCCGCTCCCAAGTGTCCAGCGCAGCCTGAGGAGACCCGCAAGGCACACTGAGCAAGCACCACCAACAACTCTAGCACCTTTACCCGTTCTTCCACTTTATTGCCTCGTTCAACCATAGTCCATCTTCATCCGTATATGTAGCAGTCTATACCACCTGTACAGTCGCACCTCCACCCCCTTACCCCTGGGGATAGCCCCCAGGTTTTGGCGGACCCGTCTACTTTGGCTCTCCCTCTTGTCCCTACTATCCGCCTACCTCGGTCATACCTACCTACCCGACTCGCCGTGTCTCCTTTGGCGTCGTCATCACCCCTGGTGCACCCGAGGAAGATCGTCAGTTGGACGCCGCTCTCTCCCACACCATCCACCAATGTCGTCTCTGTGTTGTGGATGTTCAGGGTCGGTGTCACTTGTGTTGCTTTGTGTCTGGTCATGTACAGTGGTGTCTGCCAGTTGACGTTTCATGAATTGAGGAGTGGCGGTCTGTTTGCTTCCCTCGCTGTCTTGTCGCCTGTGGTCAGCAGGTCCCACCGCATTCTGCTATCGCCGCTTTCAGTCCTGCCTCCGTTCCTGTTCACGTGTCGGGTGGCTTTTGTATCCTTCACTCAGGAGCCATCCATCACATGATGTCCTCTTGCTCATCTGTCTTGCTTGGCCTTGTTGGATCTATTTGCTTTGTCCGCACTGGCTCCGGCCAACTTCTCCTTGTTCAGGGCATTGGTGTGGTTAGGTTTGTTGGATTAGGGGGGAACTGTTTCTGCCTCATGTGCATTATGTTCCCTTTCTTGAGTTGAATCTGCTCTCTGTCACGACACTTGATGACGAGGGCATGGAATTCTCCTCTAGCTACGGCATGGCATCAGTGTCGTATCGCAGCACTGGCCGCCTCTTGGTGTAGGGCACTCGTTGCAATTGCCTCTTTCACGTCTTGTCTTTTTCCCCTGCCCCTGCCACGTCTCGTCTTGTTCACGCCACGCGCTCTCTCTCCCGTACCCACA
>SZWC01014663.1:8562-22953 GCA_023375785.1 Penium margaritaceum
CACACACACACGCACACACACACACACACACACACACACACACACACACACACACACAAACGCGCGCGCGCGCGCGCGCGCGCGCGCGCACGTGCACGCGCGTGCACTCGCACAAACGCGCGCACACACACATGCACACACGCATGCACACTTACGCTTGTGAACACACGCACGCACGCGCGCACGAACGCACGTGCACACACATGCCAGCATGCACGCACGCACACACAGAGACGCACGCACGCATGCACACATGCTCACACGCATGAACGCACACGCGCAAGTGCCTGCTTGCAGGCACGCGTGCCCGCCCGCCCATAAGCACACACACAAGCACGCACGCACCCACCCAGGCCCAAACGCCCCATGCATGCACATACACGCATGCATTCATGCCTGAACGGACGCACCACAAGTTGCCAGTCAGCCAGGCGCAGGAGACGTCGGGCAGCTGGCACACAGCGGCTCAGTTATTGTCGGTCAGGAAGGTAGGTTCGCCAGGGCACAGCCTGCACTGTCCCCGTCCAGCTGTCCGACATTTCACGTACAGCGCATGGCTGCATCGCACCAACCACCCGACCAAAGCAACTGCATTGCCAATCAGATTCACAAGTTCAGAGCAGGCCAAACCAAATGAGGAAAGAGAGAAATAGCTCTGAAGGTCGGAAAGTTTTTCATGAGGATCCAGATGCCATATGAATGGCGTGTACCATTCTTTCTACCACACCCTTGCGCCCCCCTGAAAAAGTGGAAACACTGGGCATCATGGAAGTTAAACCTGTTGTTGCGCGAGGCAACCCTTGATTTCGTTAGCGACTTGAAACATCCACATTCTTCGCATCCAGCTGTGTGCCCCTTAGCCTCACATTGCTTTTCCTGGTCTCTCTCCTTATTCTGGTTGGGAGATGTGCTATGGTGCAGGGGGCGATGGGGCTGATAACGAGGGCATGCGGGAGCTGCCTCCAAACCAAGACTCGTCAAGCACTGAAAACGTGGCCGAGCATAACCCCAAAGCCCAGATCCAGATGCGCTTCTGCGAAAGACCCCAAGACAAGGACGCAACACACCAGCGCTAGACCCAAGGAGGGCCAAACACAGGATGCGGACAAGGCGTGCCAGGGGGTTCAATTTGCAGACGCAGCACAAACCAACACGACACGAGCGTGACGCAACAGAAGCGGCGGTCGGCGCGTTGGAGTGCGTTTGCTGTGGGGCTGCGCATTCACCCCCCAGGCAACGGCGAAACATGCGCTGGGGGAATAACTCTTGAGCCCGGAGAGGCGTGCGAAAGACTCGCCAGAGAAGGCGAGAGCGTGTGACAAAAGCATGTTGTGAAGCGCATGCTTCCGCGCGTGTCTTAGCACGCCTCTTGGAACACAANATGGTGCAGGGGGCGATGGGGCTGATAACGAGGGCATGCGGGAGCCGCCTCCAAACCAAGACTCGTCAAGTACCGAAAACGTGGCCGAGCATAACCCCAAAGCCCAGATCCAGATGCGCTTCTGCGAAAGACCCCAAGACAAGGACGCAACACACCAGCGCTAGACCCAAGGAGGGCCAAACACAGGATGCGGACAAGGCGTGCCAGGGGGTTCAATTTGCAGACGCAGCACAAACCAACACGACACGAGCGTGACGCAACAGAAGCGGCGGTCGGCGCGTTGGAGTGCGTTTGCTGTGGGGCTGCGCATTCACCCCCCAGGCAACGGCGAAACATGCGCTGGGGGAATAACTCTTGAGCCCGGAGAGGCGTGCGAAAGACTCGCCAGAGAAGGCGAGAGCGTGTGACAAAAGCATGTTGTGAAGCGCATGCTTCCGCGCGTGTCTTAGCACGCCTCTTGGAACACAAGACAACAACAGCAGAGAAACCAACGCCATAACATTCATCCTCAAGACACTGTGTTCGCTAATTATGATCATAATCATACAGTGTTGCCCATGAGCAGATGACAACCATTTTCGTACCAAGGAGGACAGCTGGGAAGGGAAGGGCAGGGCTGCCCATGTCTTATGGTAACAAAACAAAAACCAGGACAGCTGTCACGAAAGCATCTTATTCTTGGCAATTCCTCCCACACCTGCGCGGTCTTCACGCTAGGGTTGTCGTGAACGGAGACTTTTGTGGGCGGAAAGCCGCTGGGCTGTCTTCTCCGGCCTCGGCCAGTCGCTTTGCTGGAGGCACGACAGGCAGCGGATGCTATGGCGGCAGCTTCTGCCGACGCCGATGCTTTGGGCCTCGGTACTCAGCATGCCAGAGCGTTCAGGATCGGCAGCTTTTCGCGGCAGTTCGTACGGTGGGCTGCAATGTGTACATCGGGCAGACAGTGCAGATAACAAGAAGAACTGTGCCTGCGGCAACTTCAAGTAGCGGCTTCAAAACACCTCAATGTCAGCGGAAATAAAAAATGGGATCTGTTCAGAAGAGGGGTAAGTTGCCATTTGGGGTTGAAAACGTCGGAAATCATACATGCAAATCTTACAGACTTCCGATCTTCGACTAAGGTCGTTCGACATGCGGAAGATATGGACGCCATTCCGCCGAAATCGAGGGCCGGATGCAGCCTGTAGACAAGAGGGGTACGTGACTCGAAATTGGATTGGCGGACGCGAAAGGCTGATGGACGAAGGACCACAAAAGTAGTCTCCACTTGTGACTGGCAAAGTTGTGGGAATGCTGCTTCAAAAGAAGATCAAGTACGCAGATTGTCGACATGTAGATTGTAACGCTCGTATGACGCTAGGAAAACGTTTATGCAATTGTCATTTTCCATCCAACGGGAACTCCAACTCGTGAGAGAGGAATGCAGTTAAGGTGTTTTTAATGTTGGTATCTTTTGAAAAGAGAAAGATTTTCCCGTCAGACGTGCTGCTCAAGGAAGGTGGTTAAATCAGCTACTATAGTATCATGTGGGTGTTCCTGGCTGCATGCAACTGACGTGGCACCAGCCCAAACTGTGAAGGCCAACGATGCATCTCTCATTTCATAGGACTCGGTTCCGGCACCACTAAACACAAAAGTGCATTTGTCCTACATAAAAATAAGCCCGATTTGTCACATCACTATTGTCGGGTTGGGTAGCGCCAGCCTGTAACCCAAGCGGGGACGTACTTTCGGGATGGATGCCAGTCGGGTGGGGCCCATGCTGCCACGTCGATGACTCGTCCACTCCAAGCTGTGAGTCGGCAGCGACAGTTCACCGGAAGGCGGGCTGGCGTGGCCGTTAGAGAGGGGGGCACCGCGCGAGGCGGGAAACCGAGCAGCGAAAACCCTCCGCTCTCAGCGGTGGAGGGATAGCGAGGCTGAGTGTCCAGCGTGGATCACCCTGCCAGACCCGAGCATCAAGACTGATTCCCTTTTTTCATGTGCTTTCCCAAGGCCCTTTGTCTTTTGCTTTTAAAACTTCCTTGTGCTCATTTCCTGGCCCATCCAATCTTCCACATTATGTTCACCAAGGACTAGACTGCTTTTACATGTGCATATAGAAAAATTAATTAAAAAAAATCCCTACAAGAGCCTCTCAAGACTTACTCAAGATTGATGTGGTTTCTTGTAAGAAGAATCTTTCTCTTGGACAGCCTGAAAACATGCAACAATCAATGGTAATATTTATGTATCACTTCATTGTCATCTAACAAATATTTCCACATAGAGTTTTCCACGATGAGGTTCTCCACATGAGTGCATCCTGAGGCACATCCCAAGATCGGCAATCAAAAATACTTCCGTATTCCTCTTTTGACATCAGATGTCATGTGCAACTTGTTCTTGTTGGTTGAAGTGGCCTCAAATCATCAGGGCAATACAATGCCTTTATTTTAGTATCCAAAGGTCAAACATGGACCTGTCATCTTGCCTTGAGCTACACTGGAAAGCCAAACCCATCAAGTTGCATTATTGACTCATTCATCTACTTCCAAGCTTGGCCCCGCCATTGTTTGGCTCACACAAATTTCCTCGTAAACGCCACATGTTCTACTGTTGAGCTACATCACCATTTAGTCATCATCTTTTTTATTATTCAAAATCGACTGAATAGATCTAATTTTGTTTTAGAGACACCATCCTCTTTCTTAGGATCGTGGACATGTACACAGTGAGTAGTGCCGTGGAACCCAGTGACAGATGTAATATGACCACACCAACAAGACATTTATTTCTCAATCTTTTTTTTTTCAGATCTAAGTCCAATAGCCAATCATGTATTCGTACATTTGCTCCGGGATACTATGCAAGCCCTCCAGAGTCTTCATCCTCTACTCACATCCAACCAAAACCATGTATGAGCACTTGCATATTGGGCTTTATCTTATGGATCTTATTTCCACCTTGAATCTAGGAAAACACTGCGCCAAATCATTGAGTCCCATGCAAGGGTCATTTCACGACACATGGCTGATGATAATGCATCGTGTTGGGTGTACAGGAACAATGTGTGAGGATCCCACCTAATGATTCCGTTGATGAACATTCACATGTTCTTCATGTTATTCTACATGTTCAGATCCAAAGCACTTGCCATAATGCATGGAAAGGCCCTGGGAAATTAGAAACCGGTTTGTGAATTACATAGATTGTTCACAAACATCACTTGGAATCTTTTTTTTTTCACGTGAGGGATGGGTGTCGCATATGGGTTACATCAGCAATTTCAACACGATTATATGACAGTGAGTGTCTGTTTCAACTTGTGATGATTCAAGGTTCGTTTGTGCTTTCCCACATGGTTGCATTCACACGGATTTCTAGCCACATAGTTGACGTGGTATGGTTGACTGACCATCCTCTTGTGGTGAACAGGATGTGCCACACCCTGACACGTTTCCACCTAAATGTCCCTCTCAATTTTTCATTCTTCCATGTTCAAGGCCTCATGTGCCCAATGGTGAATCTCGACCCCCTACTCTGCCACTCGTCTATCCAAACACTAACTCACCATGGCAACATGGCTGTGTTGACATTCAATGTCGTGGATCTTAAAGGTTTTACAAGATGGTACAAGGTTCTTTAACTTCCTGTGTATGGATATCAAAACCGATATTGACATCCCTCCAAATGTTTGGAGAATACTGCGTGGTGATTGTAATGAACCAAGTGGAATCCAGAGTTCTATAAGGAACACAAGGTCCATGAACATTTGTGGAAGTTTCCTTATGAAATGCTAGAATGTTTTGGGCTAGTGGGTGCCAGTGATGCTCTTGCTCCTCAACTTCTTACGGATCCTGAAGGTGAACATGAAGTTGGCTGGCAAGTGGCATTGAGGTCAACCAGTGGATGACCTCCAAGCTTGTCATTTATGTGTAAGAGTTATGATCCCTAGCGGAGACTGTCGTACAAAACATTGTTTTTGGTGGGTAGCCATGGAAATCAACCATATTGGCACAAGCTTCAATACGTGCAAAGGTAGAACATTGGACTGTAGGAATTCTTCACATGGCAAGGTGTGTTGGCTCCTTTCTTGAAGGAGGATTCAAATCCATGGTACGAATCCTCAACCTGGATTTGGAACTAGGGTAATGGATCCTTGGATTCACGGGTTCTTAGATTCACAGATTCCAGATCCAGATTTGTGGGGTTCATTCACCTCGCATTTGAAATTGACCCTTTGCATTTGTCTGTAAACTTACTATTTTACATAGTCAAGTCAATCATGAATGACCATGTTGCACAGGTTGCACTTGTTCAAGTTCATGCAGGCATCTTCATGAAATAGTGGTGTCAAGCAAGCAGAAACACTAAGTTGCAACTGAAGTGCCTTAAACATGTCTCCTCGTCTCTAATTGTAAAGAGGTGCCCATCTTCTTCTGGCATACTCCGGACCTTGCCTGCGTTTCGGGGGACATTCGGGCCTTTTCCAGTTTTTGGAAAACGGGCTCGCAGTCGAGCTCGACTTTGCTTGACTACAGACGGAAGGAGGGGAAGCAAGCGAGCAAGGGAGTGTGCTCCACACGCCAAGGGTGTATTTTTTGAGCAGCTTCGCGTGGTGTTCTACATACGCAACTTGAGGGTGGCTTCGCCTTCTCAACGAGCAGCGTATTCATTATGCTGCTACTGAGGGACCTTCTTGGAGGCAGACCCCCGTCAGCAAACACGGTCAACGGGAGAGGCCAGAATGGTGACTGCAACCATGCGACTGTCACAGTACCACTAGTGGCGTGCATTACAAGGCAATTGCACCCACCGCTAAGAGGCGTACAGCTAACACGACGGCTGATCAAGGGATAAGATGGACCGTTGATCAGGACCATTGACGCCCAGACGCTTCTCGCATTGGGAATAAGGTGCAAGTATGGCACCGGGTTCAGGTGCAAGTAGAGCGCCGGGTTCAATACAAGTAGCTTGTTGGAGAAAGCTAGGAGAGCAATAGGCAAGGGCCAAGTCTAGTCGGCCAAACAGTAAAAACACCTTGGATTCTTTTCATTGTATTTAACCCGTGACAACCTGTCATAATCAAGTTTTGGATTCCAGACAGTCTTGAGATCTATCTTTCTGCTGCAACTATGCTCTCCACACACAAAGGCTCAATCCCTAGAGAGAACACACTCTTACATCTGGAATCAGAACCAGCTCCACGCATTGGACAGAAGCGGTGTCGGAGCTCAGTCCACTTCAAGGAGTCCAACACACGAACTACACCCATCACTGTCAAGGCTGAACGTCAGAGAGATTGTTGGACAAGACTTCAAAGCCAATGCACAAGCCAACAAGCCAAAGATGTTTTTGATGCTCTTCCAAAGCTTGGGAGTAGATGAGGATCCCATTGAGGAACACCACCACAAACTGGCCCAAGTGAGGATGGGAGATTTGGCTTTTTAGATTCATGAAGGCATACAGGAGCATTGGATATTTCAAATGGTATCATGAGCTACTCAAAATGGCCGTACCTTGTCAAAAACGTTGTCTTCTCCACATCTTCCATACAGTACACACCCGATGGTACCCCAAGTGCAAGTCAATCTTGTTGAAGTATTGCACTTTTCTCAGCTGGTCAAACAACTCCTGGACCCTCAGCAATTGGTACTCATTCTTCATCATTACATTGTTGAGTGTACGATAGTCCACAAACATCTGCAACTCCCCTGTCATTTTCTTCACAATATAGACTAGTGCAACGTAGGATGAAATCGACACTCTGATGATCCCCTGCTTTGTCATCTCCTCTAGATACTTTTTCAATGCACCCAACTTGTTATCTCTCATGCGATACGTAACACGCATTGTTGGAGTCACTCTCAAAACCAGCTCAATTTTGTGGTCAATGTCCCACTCCACTAGCAAACTCTTTTGGCAGCTCAGCAAGAGACACGTCACTGGAGCTGTCTAATACTCCCTTGATGCCTTCCGATAGCTCTGCTTGTGGTGCTTCCTACTGATCTCCTTCTTCGTTCTGTACCTCTGCTGCCAACACTTCCATCTTTTCAACTGCTTCCTTCTACTATATCCTCCTCGCGCTGACAGCGCTTTAGCTACACCTAACTAAATTGTTGCACCTTGCCTACATTGGAGTCCTCCTCCTCAGTTGACAAAGGCAAAATGATCTGTTCTCCACCTCTTTTCACTTTCTCTTGGTTGCACACCCAATCCACAGTAGGATCCCACTAGTACAGCCAATCACGTCCAAGAATGGCGTCGTAGACATCCATCCGGCACATGTAGAAAATCATCTCACACGACATCTTGGCTAGAAGGATCCACACACACATCAGAGACTGTCCGCACTCTAGCTTTCCATCTCTCTTTGTACCAACTTGGCGTTAGTTGGTTTCTCAGGGTAGTCGTGCTAGCCTCAATCTTTCTACGAGCTCGTCGCTAAAGAATAAGTACGAACTGCCACAATCTAGCAAACTTTTTCTTCGGTGAGTCTGGCATCTCTCAACCTTTCAGGATGATTCTTGGAATGCTCTTGCTTCCTTTGCTCCACAGCAATACACTCGGAAGTTCCCTAGTTGTTGAATGAATTTTGGTGTTGGTGTTCACTGATGTGGACAAAAAGCTTCCCCAGTAGATGGCCGTCTGCCACTCACTGTTGGTTATCGCTTCCCTGGTACTTCTTCTTGCAGTCCTTCTTGTGGTACCCAGGATTCCCACAGATCCAATACTTCCCACCAAGCAGCTTGATCTATTGCTGGCCTCCTTGTACCAAATCAATCTTCATGGCATGAGTTTGTTGATGCTTTGCTCGATGCTGGAAATTCTTCTTCTTCTCACAAAAATCCCCCGGATGGTAATGTAGCACGTCAACACGCTCAGTAGTGGCCACCATTTTCTGGAACTTGATGATTCCATTCCGTGCCAGCATCCACTGTATCTCCACCTACAAACCATCATGGAACTTGTCCACCATCTCCGGCTCGCTCATGTCATTAATATTCAAGCACATTTCCAGGAAACGACGTGTGTATTCTTGAACTGAGCCAGTCTACTTCAGTTTCTTTAGCTTGTTGCGTGCGGCCATGGAGGCATTCACGAGATCAAAATGAACTTTAAGAGCTTGCTCAAACTACTCCCATGTCGTCGGCACGCGTGGCTCACCTTGCCCCGCGCTTGGATGTCACAACACGGCTTGCTACACAGCTGCGTTCCCGCCTCCACCTCAAGCGGCTACAAGATTCGGTTGCCTCCACCACTCCAATGCTACTCCACATAACAGTGTCACCGCAAATCACACACACACATAGCATCATCCTATGGAGGGCTTCCCGAGCCCGAAAGCAGATGTTCATGGTAAACAACTCGGTCTGAACGTACCCTTGACTGAGGGAATGAACGGTTCCGGAGCCTTTGGCTTTGGTCTTGGAGGACTCCTTGACGAGTCCGCCCAATCCTGTCCAGCGTCGTACCCATCTCGCAAGTCAGCCATCTATCAATTGAGCCCCTCATTCTCTAGCTTCAGGACTCCCAGTTGCATTAAAATCTACTATAGGGCCTGCTCCATGGCTCACATCGAGTTCTTCGGCTATGGAGATCTTATGAAAAACTAGCAGCAGTTCCATAGCAATCGAAAAAAAAATGGCAATAATTTGGCATTACGCGACAAGGATCTGACGTCTTCAAAGTACATGGAAGTCACTAGTTGTCTTCCACACACGCATGGTAGGTCGTGTGGATGTTCTGGATATTCTCCAGAAAAAGAATGTGTATGTAAAGCTCTCCAAGTGCGAGTTTGAGAAGATGAAGGTGGAGTTCCTTGGGCACATTGTGAGTGGCAAGGGGCTCAGCATAGATCCAAAGAAGGTGAAAGAAATAGAGCAGTGGGTGACACCTAGGTGAGCACTTGACATCCAGGTCTTTTTGGAGTTCATCAACTACTACTGAGGTTTCATCCATGGGTATGCAGAGAAGGTTGTGCCGCTGACTTTGCTACTAAGAAAGGATCACTAGTGGAAATGGGGCAAGAAGGAGTAGAATTGCTTTGAGGAGCTCATGCTTGTAATGTGTGACATTCCGGTCTTGGTACATCCGGATTCATCCAACGAATATGTCATGTCAACAGAAGTAAACAACTGTACCATAGGGACGGCAATGATACTGGATCATGCAAAGGGGTCGCAGCCGATTGCATACAGATCACGCAGTTACAAGGTACGGAGCTAAATCACATGTTTCATGAGAAGGAGATGCTGGATGTGATCCATGCATTCAAGCATTTGCAATGTTACCTGAAGTCGTGACGCTATGTGGTCGTCATATACCACTATATCTTGAAAGACCTGAAGATGTAGCCGAGCTTCAGTCCTTGACATACTCGTTGTGTGGAGTTTTTGAAAGGATATTCTAACTACGAGATCAAGTGCAAAGCTGGGAAGATGAATCTGGCACATCTTCTGTCAAGGAGGCCAGAATTTGGCCTCAATGCCATCTTAGTGCTTATGGGATGCCCAGTAATAAATAGCCTATTCAAGCATGACTATGGTGTCGACGAGGAGTTCACGGTGGTTCCGTTGAAAGACAAAGCATGGGATGGAGTGTATTGGCAAAGAGGACAGGAACAAAAATTGACGTGTCAAGTTATGAGCCATTAAAACAATTGTTGCTAAAGGAGGCGCATGATGCCCACTACTCGGGTCACTTCAGCTTTCATTAAATGCTCAACGCCTTGGTACTCCAACGGTGGTGATTGTCAATGGAAACTAAATGTAAAAGGTTTGTGAAGAATTTTGATGTGTGCAAACGCATCAAGGTTCAGAGGACCAAGCCACTGGGAGAGTTAAAACCATTGCCTTTACCTAAATGGCCATGGTCAGACATCTTGCTCGACTTCATTGATGAGTTGCCTATGATGCAGCAAGGTTATAACACGGTGTTGGTGGTGGTGGAACGAATCTCCAAAATGGCACATTTCATTGCACGTCTGGAGGGTGTCAAGAATACTGGGATAGCTCAACGCCTCCTCAGTCATGTCATCAAGCTACACAAAGTGCAGCAGTTGGTGGTCTGAGATCCACACTTTACTTCGTGGTTGTGGAGAGATGTGGAGAAGATGAACACGGGGGTACAGCTGACCACAGCACAAACTAGACATTGGAGCCGTTGTTATAAAGAATCGTCGCACCGGATGGAGAGTGGAGATGCTCAGAGTGGGAGAGTTCACCTACAACTCTTCGGTGTTAGCATCGATGGAAAACTTATAGTTTGAGGTAGTTTATGGCAAGCAGCAACTAAATCCAGCTATCCTTGCAATGGCAAAATCTCTTCCGGCTGTGTAGAACACTTTTGATGGGTTTGCCAATACATGGGGCATTGTGCGACAACGACTTTTCAAGGCACAAAAGCATAAGAAGTAGCATTAAGATAAGCAATAATCTGAGGAGGAGTTCCAAGTTGACAATCATATGATGCTAAAATCTACAAACCTGCAACTGATCGGCGATAGTAGTCCCAAGATGAAGCAGAGATGGGTGGGTTTGCTTCGCATTTTTGAGAAGCCATCAATCGCATCATACAAGTACGTGCTGCCAGCTCACTCCTCCATCCATCTGGTATCCCACATCTCCCTATGACGTACCAATCGCGACCCCAACACCTTCTTCCAGGGTTGCAAGACAGATCCACCTCGTGCAGTCCAACTTGAAGGAAGTGAGGAGTTTGAGGTGGAGAAGATTCTAGCAGACCACCAGAGGGAACATCGGTGCAGGTTTCTGATGCAATGGAAGGAGTACCCAGCGCAGCACAAATCTTGGGAGCTAGAAGCCAAATTCAATGTCGGAGGTAAAGACACTGTTTTCTAGGAGTATGTGGGACGCGCTAGGATGTCACGCCATCGACAGTTGTGTGAATGGAACGAGGTACCCATCTTCTTCTAGCATACTCGGGCCTTTTTCCAATTTTTGGAAATTGGACTTGCGGTCGACCTCGTCTTCGCTCGGCCGCATGCGCAAGGAGGAGGGCAGGGAGCAAGTGTGCAAGCAAGTGTGCCCCACACGCCAAGGGCATGTTTTGCTTGTAGCTTTGTATGGAATCCCACACATGGAACTCGAGGGTGGCTTCACCCTCTCGGCGAGTAGCGTATTGAATACGATATCCTCCAAGGAGCCCTCTTGGAGGCGGATCCCTGACAGCGAACGTGGTCAACGGGAGAGGAAAGAATGGTGATTGTGACCGTCATCATACCACCTTTGGCGTGAGCAATAGGGCGGCCACATCCACAACCGAGAGGCGTTGAGCTAATGCAGGGGCTCGCCGAGGTACAAGATGGACCGTTGATTGGGATGATCGACGACCACACACTTCTCACACTGGGTATTAGGTGCGAGTAGAGAAATGGGTCCAGATGGAAGTAGCTTGTTGTAGCAAGCTTGGAGAGCAGTAGGCAAGGGCCTAAACCAGCCGGCTGAATTCCTTATACTCTGTTCATCACGATTGAGCCGTGACAACCTGTCACTTTCAAGTTCTAGCCTCAAGGCTATCTCCAAGTCTATCTTTCCGCTCCGACTGTGCTCTCCACATAAAAAAGCTTAATCTCTAGAGAGCACACACTTTCACAATAATGTTGAGACTAAGTCTCAGCATGTTCAGCTACCTCTCCCTTCCCACTATCACGTGCACCCTAACCTTCCCCCCCATCTGCACTTTCATCTTCATCCTCATCGTCATCCTCATCTTCACCCTCTCCTTCCAGCTCTTCCTGAACAACTGGATCACCACAACAACGTGCATTCACCGATGCCTCCTCTACCACCAACTCTGGTGCTACCTCTCTAGTAGGTACAACAGGGAAGTTTTTCAGGTTTGAAATGTTGATCCATGGCTTGAGGAACATAAGGTTCTCCACATTGAGGTATACAAGAGAGTGTCTGTAACAACATGAAGTGATTTAGCATGACAATACACTGGATTGACACTGGCTACAATGTGCATGCCATTGCCCTCACCTTCTTGGCCATGAAGGGTGGGCCTACAGCTAAAAACATGTTCCATCTTCTCAAAACCGACCTATAGCAGTGGGACCTGTGGGAGAGAGTCTTCTGTCTCAACATGGACAGCAAGAGCACCGATGAATCCCTTGTCGGCAACCACATGGTGGTGAAAAATGAATTTTTTGACAAGGCCGGGCACATCAGGTGCCTCGGCCATGTTATGAAACTGGCCATGGACAACATGCTGAAGTAGCCGTGCATGATGGCCATCATCGAACAGGTCCATACCATCATCGTGTTTATGAAACAAACTCCAAATTGTGAGGATTTTTACAGCAAGATGTTGAAGCCATGAGACTGAAGTACAAGTTCCTCCACCTCAACACATAGATGAGGTGGAATAATGCACAGGACATGTGTGAGCTCGTGATTTCTGTCAAGTATGTGTTTGAATAGTGGTTGGAAATTAATGCCAGGGACAGTGCGTATCTCAAGCCAACATTTGAGGTGTGGGAACTCATTGCACTGGTCACAGTCATCGTGAAGCCCTGAAATGACTTCACGGATGACCTTTTGGCTCCTCGTATCACACCTTCTCTTTTGTCATCACCTTCTACACCGCCCTCCTTGACAAGATGCAGAGCTGGGTTGTCGAAGCCATGTCAGCAGAGGAGAAGCAAGAGCCGACTCGGTGGACTCGCTGGGCGTCTCAAATGTAAGGAAAAAATACTGGTGGAGCTGAAGGAGGGAATGTCGTCCTGCATCATGAAGCTCAGAAAGTATGCCAAGTTGTGCACGGACCGCCAGGAGTTGGCAACTGTCATCGATCCTCACTTCCGCCTGCATTTCTATGCCAAAGTTTATCCCAAGCTTGGCATTGCTAACCCAACGGTGGTATATGTAAAGGTGGTGAAGTTGCAATGGTCCCACTACTTGTGGGTTGAACTCTCCCAGGTGGCAGAGGAGGCTACCATAGCCCTGGAGGCAGCCCGCACTGCCGACGGTGCTGGTAGTGACCATGGGAGGACTCGCACAGAGTCCTTTACTGAAGCATGTACGGATACATCAACTGTTGTTTCATGTTTGTTTGGTTTCAGTTTAGCCCTATGTGACGCACCAGTTTTTTTTTTCTCTATGCAGCGTACAATTTCAAATTATGTTTGCAATCCAGCACCAAAAACAACACCCGCCACGGCTAGCATCCCACAACTACATCGCAACTCAAGAAACCAGACGGAGCAAGACGTTGTAGAGGTCACACTAGAAGATGCTAGCACCGACATGTTCACGGAGCCGAGTTTGGTGGCGAACTCACATGCTGCGCCATCTACTTTGGAGGTGGAGGTGGAAACCTGGCAAGGACGAGAAGAAGCCGTGAAAGTGCAGGATCCTATTGAACATATGAAAATATGGAAAGAAAAAAAATCCCACTTTCGTGTGAATGCAACCATGTGGGAAAGCCCAAACGAACCTTGAATCATCACAAGTTGAAACAGACACTCACTGTCATATAATCGTGTTGAAATTGCTGATGTAACCCATATGCGACACCCATCCCTCACATGAAAAAAAAAAGATTTCAAGTGATGTTTGTGAACAATCTATGTAATTCACAAACCGGTTTCTAATTTCCCAAGGCCTTTCCATGCATTATGGCAAGTGCTTTGGATCTGAACATGTAGAATAACATGAAGAACATGTGAATGTTCATCAACGGAATCATTAGGTGGGATCCTCACACATTGTTCCTGTACACCCAACACGATGCATTATCATCAGCCATGTGTCGTGAAATGACCCTTGCATGGGACTCAATGATTTGGCGCAGTGTTTTCCTAGATTCAAGGTGGAAATAAGATCCATAAGATAAAGCCCAATATGCAAGTGCTCATACATGGTTTTGGTTGGATGTGAGTAGAGGATGAAGACTCTGGAGGGCTTGCATAGTATCCCGGAGCAAATGTACGAATACATGATTGGCTATTGGACTTAGATCTGAAAAAAAAAAGATTGAGAAATAAATGTCTTGTTGGTGTG